>PVJD01004492.1:0-135507 GCA_004026545.1 Mormoops blainvillei
TCTAGCATGTTTGCAAGGGCTATGGCTGGCTGTAGTCATGGGCTCTCCAACCACATGCGAGAGCAACCTGGAGACTTTGACAGATCAGGTCACCACAATACCTGCAGCTGCCATTAAACTTTCCTATAATATCTCAAAAAAAAGGAAGGAAGGAAGGAAGGAAGGAAGGAAGGAAGGAAGGAAGGAAGGAAGGAAGGAAGGAAGGAAGGAAGGAAGGGAGGGGAGGAGGGAGGGAGGGAGGGAGGGAGAGAAAAAAGAAATAAAAAGAAATGAATTATCTCTCAACAAAATCTCATGAACCAGACTTAGACTTATAAGTATACCTGTCTGTATTTCAACTTGATGATAGAATAATTATCATTTGATGACAGAGGGGCAATGATATAAATCCAAAAAGAAATGAATACTATCTTAGCTCACTAGATGACTCTAAAGTAAATAATATTTGCATAGTTATAATAAAGGAAATTCTGTTCATTTGTTGTCAACTTTTGTGATTACCTCATAAAAAGTTCATGGAAGACTTCATTGTGATACTGAAAATACAATAAATGTTATCAACCAGGATACTTCTGGAATGAAGTACGACAATGATTTAGACATATACGTATACCATCACTTCGAACAAATGGAGAAAGTTGAATGAAATATAACAATTAAAAATTTTGGAAACATAACCAAACTTGGCACCAAGAAAGGAAAATCCCCAGGTTTTGGAAACCAAAGGAGCTGAAAGTCACAATAGTGAGTGTGAACTGAAACCAAAACACCTCTCAGTATTGTGGAAATTAAACTGTGCCTAGGGAATGGGATGCTATCTAATGCCTGCAAAGAGGAGAGTCTTGGCTGTAGGGACGTGGAGCTGTCCTACTTGTACAAAGCTAAGAGTCACAGAGATTTAGCCTATTGTAAAATAGAGACTAGAAGGACCACACCTGACACTGAAGGATGTGACATGGAAGACTTCCATCCATTCAGGACCATGTTTACAGAAGGAGTCTCAATTCAGACAAATGTCATTCTTAGGAGTGGAATCTGAATTCATACACTCAAAGGAATATATATATATATATATATATTCCAAGCCAAGGAATTTGCATAAAGACTGATAGAGATTTTATCAGAGACAAGAACAAGACCACATGGTAAAAATGTTTCTACAGACAAGAATTCTAGCTATACGTCCATGAAAAAGGGCCATCACTGAATCTAGGCTCATAACCAAATATTACCAAAAGATAAGGAGATGAAGTACAATTAGAAACCATTAAAAAGTTCAAGTAGATGGAAGGAACTGTAGCCTAAAAATTAAAAACAGTAAGCCAATATGAAAGAAGCTTTGAAAGCATTAAGTTTAAAATGTTTAAAGAGACAAAGAAGAAATAGAAACCTAAGCAAATAAAAGACAGTATGAAAAATTGGCAGAGTTTTAAGAATCAAAGGGAATGTCATAAATAAACAATACAGTCAGTAAAATTAAAATATCATGGAAGGATTTTACAGTACAAAAATAAAACTAATGAACTGAAAAAATTTGAGAAAATCATCCATAATTCAGTACATAGAAGGAGAGATGGAAAGTGGTAAAGATAATTAAAAAACAGGTAGGCTAGAGGGGTGAAAAGGTTGCAAAACACATCAAATAAGCTTTGCTAATAACAAAGAGAAAGAGAGAGAGAGAGAGAGAGAGAATCATTATTCAATGGGTTAATGAAAAAGAATTTTCCAGAATTTCAGAAAGACACATTAAAAGAAGCACACCAAATCCTCTGCAGAATAAATAAATCTATACCTAGCCTTATTATAATTACACTGTAAAATATCAAACACAAAGAAAAAAATGTAAAAATAGCTGCCTTTGTTTTTGTATAGGCTTAGTTGCAAAATTTTTAAAAATGCGATGGCTCCAAAATAATTTAAATTCATTTTCTTTTCTCATGTAGCAGTCCAAACTTTAGAGCACCTTTGTTCAAATGAACTAAAATGCAAGCCCCATATATAAATTTTAAATAGTCTAATAACCATATTTCAAAAAGTTAAAAAAAGTTAACTTTAATATTTTATTTTATTTTATTTAAGGAAATATATTTAAATATTTCAATATGTCATCAACATAAAATTATTAGGTGATTTACATTTTTACTAAATCTTTAATTGTTTACATTTACAGCATATTACAACTTAGACTACTTTTGGGGGGAAATCTGTATTTAGGTTTTACAAAATTTACTGTCAAAAAAGTAGATTTGCAGGCTTGAACAAATTGTTCCAAACATTTTTTAAAGTTTTCAAGTCCTAAATCAAATATAAATATTTATATATATATTAGTTAAAATTAAATAACATTTAAAGTTTATTTCTTTAAATGTACTTGCCACATTTCAAGTGTTTGTGGTCACCTGTGGTTAGTGGATACCATTTAGACAACACAACGCTCCTGGTAAGTGTTCTAGAACTGGTTACAAATCTGATTTAGGACAGCTCCTGTAACTCTTCACATCACTGCAAGTGAGGCAGGGGAAAGTGGCTAGGAATTCATGTGTAATTCTTAAGATGCCTCCCACCACTGGAAGGGATGTATTCACACTCCTTTAGCCAGACCCTAGAAGAGTGTCTGACACATAGTAGGTGCTCAAATATTTGTTAAAAAATAATTTCATATAGACATCTTGTTACCCATCAGTAAATTATAGTCAGATTTAACAATTCTATTTTCTTATCTATAAAAGTAAGAAACCTACTATCTCATATCTAGAAGTATTAGACAATTTCCTTCTCTGTACAAACCTGAAATGTGTCCCTTAGGTAAGAAGATAAAGTACAAATACCTTAACATCTCTTTTAATACAATACACCCTATAACTACTTTTTGTAACAGGAAAGAATGTACACTCAGATTTGTCGATATCTTTTGTGGGGATGTTTATTTAAAGGGGTAGGAAATGCCCTCCTTTAGTAAGAGAATTCCAAAAAGTAGTTGCATATGTAGGCTTTTCATATGAAATGCTGTCAGTAGCATAAGCATAATATAGCATATAATCAACATAATTATTTGATTCCTATGGGGATCAAAATTTTATACAAATAATTCCAAGTAGGTCTGTGGGGTATTACTGATTTGATTTTTAGACAGACTGCATAACCAGTTGTACCAACTCAAATCCACACATGAATCTGTTTATACACATTCAATAGCAGTTTTATCTAACTAAACACAGAATATAAAACAAAAGGAAAATTTCCACAATACTTTTAACCCTCGTCCTCACTGGCCTCAAAGCCTCTATCTCAGTAAATGCAGTAAATCTCATCTATACTATATAACACTATTTATGCATATTTTTAAAACTTGCCTTTTTCTCACAGTTTATAATTTCTGCCTTCCTCTCTAGTTTATGAATTTCAGGAGTGCAGGTAGTATATCTTAACAGTCCCTATGCCTTAATAAAGCACAGATAATAATGGCTCTATTATCTGCGTCCTAGGAAAGTGATAAGGATCCAGAGGCCATGTAGATTTAAGTGTATTTTAGAAATTGAAAAGTGTTCTAAAAATCTGGTTTAGGCTATTATTCATATAATTGGGAGGATAAATTAGATGCACTGAAATTCCCCTTATGAAATAAACTGTATCTGTTAGAAAAGTGCTGAATTTGCAAGGCAGCTCTACTCCAAGCCATCTGAGGCGAGAACTGATCTGACCAAAATGGAGGGAAAAAACTGATGGTTACCCAAGAGAAAAGAGTGAGGAATAGAGGCGGGAATGGATTTTGTGATTTTCTTCATGATCCTTCCTGGTGACCCTCTGCCATCAGCCTCCATATCTTCAACAATGAAATGATTGGCAGTGAGATGATGGGGACTGGGGCTATAAAATCCAAAGTGATGGAATATCTTGCCCAGATCTGAAGGGCAAGGGGACCCCTACAGGGTCCTTTGGTTACCTTAATGTTGGTTTTAATAGCGGTCGTAACTATAGTCGTACCTGCTCAGAAACTAGCTCAGTGCTATTCAGGTAAAGACTCATATTTTATTAAATATGGAATTGTCATTCAGCTGGAAATATGGAGAAATTCCTGAACAAAGTGGTTTCGCTAATGCAGTTCATTTTTCAATCTTTTTAGCAGTGAAACTCTTTACAAATAAAATTTTGCTGATCCCCATTCTATAAAAAGTTACAAATAATGAACAGTTCCCTTGGAGGAATTAAATCTTTATCATGTGATGGTATCAATTTATTGGTTGTGTAGTAGAATGTAAATACCGAAGTTTCAACTAAAGCATCACTCTGAGAAATAGCAGATTTCAGTGTGAATATCGGACACTTTCCATGGACAAAATTTAGAAGAAATGATTGAGGCCAGGCTCCATAAATTTTGCACCCTTCAGAAGGATCAAGGACATAAACAGGGTCAGGAAGTAGAGAATGAAAAAGGATTTGACATTTTCTTTAGAGAGGGCTGTTGAACTGCTGAGTCATCTCCTCCAAAGAGGGTGGATGGTTACCGGTGAGAAAGATGCTAACATTTAACTCAAGTAGTAAGATGTGACTCCGAAAGAGCTTTCTGTGTGTTCCATGCAATCTTGATAAAGCTAAAGTCACTGTCCTACAGAAACAGAAAAGAAGTGGCCTGGTTGGGATCCCTCTTAAGCCTTCATGGTCTTTCAAGACAAAGGGTTTCAAAAGTGTGTCCTTGAACCAAATATGGACTATTCTCGAGAAATAGATTTGGGTCATAGCTCTTTGAAATCCTGCCTCAAAAGTCTCAGTGGGAACACACGAAAAACAGCAATTGGGGGAAACCATCAGAGAATCAGGTGCTGAGGGGTAAGTGGCAGCTTGAGAATTAAAATATGCCACCTATGTTTCAGGAGTGTCCAATAACTAGAAGCTCTGAAGAATCCATTAAAGTACTAAGAGAGAGACATCTCTAACGACTGGCCGGCGCCAAAGAGCTTGTAGTAGCATGGCTAACGAAAACCTGCCCTAACCCCTCAATTCTCAGCCTCCTCATCTCCCAACCAGGACCCCCAAATAGCGTTAGTCTCCAGTGTGTGAAGGAGGTGAGATAAAGATAAAAGAAACCATCCTAAATGTAGCTTGCAACCAACTCCCACCCAAGGAAAGGAAAGGAGGACTTTGAGTAGACGACTGAAGAAAATTGATTAATATCTTGCATTCCAGTTATCAAGAAAAAGCAATATTCATGCTTCTTGACTCATAATCGTTTAATCATCCATAACTTAAGAATGAGCAGAAAAATTATAGAACATACCAGATTTGCATCTAGGGACAAAGAAAAATAATTTACCCATGGAAAAAAATGTTAATGGGTCAGGGTTGGTAAAAAATAGAATTGCATTTTTATTACATCCTGAGAGCTTCACATTCACCATATCTATTACACGGGCAAAAGCCCTTGACTATCTCTTTGAAGCCCCTAGAAGATTAGAACCCAGAATACCAGAGTTTCAATTGAGGTTGTTCAACAGTCATCATTTATTCAATAACCATTTTTAGGGTGCCTACTTTGAGCTGTGCATTGTATTAGAAGCTTTCACCTACATTATGTCCTTTACCCTGACAGCAATACACACTTTCCAGTGATACAGGAGGAAAAGGTTCTTTCACATACTCAATGTCACTAAATCCCCTCAAATACACTGTGATGTCATCAGGACAGGGCTGTGCTCTCCATCTTTCTCCAAGGAAGATAAAGCTGGGGTAGACAGAGAACTAGCCAAAGATCACAGTGCTAGTGAATTCTGGAGCTGCTCCCCTCCTCAAGGCACTTGACTCTCTTCTGAGCTCTGTCCAGTACTTTGTCACCTGCAGCTTCACATGCTTTTTGCGAATAGCCCGGGTAATACACATTTACAATGACTGCATTTGTTTCATTCTACCTTGATAAATCTCTCTTTATAAACTTTATTTCCCAATCTTTTTAAAATATATTTTATTGATTATGCTATTACAGTTATCCCGTATGTTTTTCTCCTCTTTATTCCCTCCCGCCCTGCATGCCCCCTCCCACCAGCATTCCCCTCCTAGTTCATGTCCATGGGTCACACATATAAGTTTCTCCCGTTCTATACTATTCTTAACCTTCCCCTGACTATTTTGTGCCTACCAGTTATGCTTCTTATTCCCTGTACCTTTAACCCCATTCTCCACCCTCCCCCTCCCCGCTGATAACCCTCCAAGTGATCTACATTTCTGTGATTCTGTTTCTGTTCTAGTTGTTTGCTTAGTTTGTTTTTGTTTTTATTTTTTTAGTTTGGTTGTTGATAGTTGTGAGTTTGTTGTCATTTTACTGTGCACAGTTTCGATCTTCTTTTTCTTAGATAAGTCCCTTTAACGGTTCACATAATAAGGGTTTGATGATGATGAACTCCTTTAACTTTACTTTATCTGGGAAGCACTTTATCTGCTCTTCCTTTCTAAATGACAGCTTTGCCAGATAGAGTAATCTTGGTTGTAGGTCCTTGTCTTTCGTGACTTTGAATACTTCTTTTGGCCCCTTCTTGCCTGTAAGGTTTCTTTTGAGAAATCTGCTGATAGTCTTATGGGAACTCCTTTGTAGGTGACTGCCTCCTTTTCTCTTGCTGCTTTTAAGATTCTCTCTTTATCTTTCATCTTGGGTAATGTAATTATGATGTGCCTTGGTGTGAGCTTCCTTGGGTCCAACTCCTTTGGGACTCTCTGAGCTTCCTGGACTTCCTGGAAGTCTATTTCCTTTGCCAGGTTGGGGAAGTTTTCCTTCATTATTTTTTCAAAGAAGTTTTCAATGTCTTGTTCTGCTCCTTCTGGCATCCCTAGAATTCAGATGTTGGAGTGTTTAAAGTTGTCCCAAGGCTTCCTCAGCCTCTTCTCATTTTTTGGAAACCTTGTTTCTTCATTCTGTTCAGTTGAATATTTATTTCTTCTTTCTGCTCCAAATCCTTGATTTGAGTCCTGGCTTCTTTCCCTTCACTGTTGGTTCCCTGTATATTTTGCTTTATTTCACTTTTCTTAGCCTTCACTTTGCCCTCCATTTTGAGACTATACTCCACCAAATCTGTAAGCATCCAGGTCACCAGTGTTTCGAACTCTGCATCTGATAGGTTGGCTATCTCTTCATCATTTAATTCTATTTTGGGAGCTTTGATCTGTTCTTTTGTTTGGGTCATAATTTTTTGTCCCAGAGTATAAGGGGTGGAGCCTTAGGTACTCGCCAGGGTGGGGTAACCCATGTGCTGCCTTGTGGTGCTGTATGTGAGGGAGGGGTCTGAGAGGGAACAATACCTCTTGCTTGGCTCTTGGCTGGCTTTCAGTCACTTTCCTGCTACCCACCAGCCAATTGGGCCCTTCTGGTGCTGATTCCCGGGTGGGTGGGTTTGTGTATGTTCTAGGACCATGTGGGTCTCTCAAACTAACTCTCCTGTGAGATTGGCAGTTTCTCCTGCCACTAAAGCCCCCACAGGTTTTTACCAGCAGAGGTTTTGAGGTTTTCTCTTCCCACACTGGAACCCTAGGTTGCACAGTCTCTCTCATTCCCCAGTTGTTCCTCCTGGTTTATCTGCACACAAATGTGGGGTTACCTGGTCTGCCATCCTCCCCTAACCCTTGCTGTGAGTCCTCTCTGTCCCTGGCTGCCTGTCTCCACCCCTCCTACCTGTCTGAATGAATGTTTCTTCTTTAACTCCTTGGTTGTCAGACTTCCATACGGTTCAATTTTCTGGCAGTTCTGGTTTTTTTTTGTCTTAAAATTTGTTGTTGTCCTCCTTTTGGTTGTGCAAGGAGACAAAGTGTATCCACCTATGCCTCCATCTTGGCAAGCAGCCTCATTTCCCATTCTCCTTCTCTTTTTTGGACTCTTAGATTAGCATTAGTGCAGAAGTTTTGGCTCTCATCTGCACAGTAATTGTGATAAAAAGAAAAGTACGAAGACTATATACAGTTTCTCTTTGTTTGGCTATATAAGTATTTCCTTTGGGTTTTTTTCTAACCCATATTTAAAAATTCATTATTTTAAAGAACTCCTTTAAAAAGAGTTAGACATCTAACACAATGCAAATTCTTAGGAAGTGATCATTTCAATTCTAGGATGTGTCAGTCACTTTTGAGCTAGTAAACCCTTCATGCCTGCATTTCCCAACACATTATCTAAAATAGGTCAGGTACCCATCTCCTTGGGCTGCCATAACAGAATTGCATTGACTGGATGGTTTAAACAATAGAAATTTGTTTTCTCACAGTTCTGAAGGTCAGAAGTCCAAGGTCAATGTGTCATTCTCAGAGGTAGATTTTGGTGAGGTCTCTCTTCCTGGCACGTAGATGTCCACCGGTTCGCTGTGTCCTCATGTGGCTTTTCTTCTGTGCACATTCAAAGAGAGAGAGAGAGAAAGAAAGAAAAAGAGAGAGAGATCAGTCCTATCAGGTTTAGGCCCCATGCATATGACCTCACTTAAGGTATGACCTTTTCATAAGCCCTATCTCCAAATACAGTCATTTTAGAAATTAGGGTTTCAATACTATATGAATATAGCGGGAAAGCAATTCAGTTCATAACAGGTGACAACTGATCCGCGGGGCTATCCCTGGGATACAGTAAATCCGAGTAAATGTTCCAAACTCCAAGCCGATATTCAGAAAAGAAGCTGATAACAGGATTCCGATTTCAGGTATGTGAAAGAGAGAAGCCCCAAGTCATGCAGATAGTCCCACCAGAACTCTAATACATCAGTTCCCCTCTACCATTTTTACTAAAGCAAAACAGGCAGAAAGAGTCCTCTGCTCTGAAATCTCTTTGACCCAAATAGCCTTCATTGGAAGACTGCATGACCTCATGAGTAACTAGGTAACCTCTGGACACAGACTCACCATCTTCAAGTTACAGTCTACCATTCACTACCTGCATATATGTGACTAATCACTAACATCTCTCAGTCTCAGTTTTTACCTTTTAATAGGAACGCGAAGGCTGCTTCTTCGACAGAGCTGCTGTGCGGATTGAGAGAGTGTGAATTTCTCTCATTGTCTTTCCCAACTCACCCGGAAATGGTCCTAGAAACAACCCTCCGAGGGTCACGCCTGGACTAATACTTGACGGACTGCATCGTGAAATTCTGAAACAATCTTCTCCAGATTCATTTCCACTCACATGATGATGAGTAAAGCAGGAAAAAGAGGTAGTACTGATTCAACATCTGTATCACTCACCCCCCGGCAGAGGTGCGTTTTACAGAAGACACACAGAAAGGCAAGAGCCCATCTCCAATTATAATTACTCCAGAATGAAAAAAAGAAAAAACTAAGTATCCTCCGGTCTTGTTTAGCATTGTACCCAGTGCCTACCACAGGTTGAAAACATGTTTAAATTTTTTTTTTTTTTTTTTTACAAAAAGGAAGAAAGGAGAGAGGAAGGGAGAAGGGGGGGCGGCGAAAGAGGGAGGAAGACAGAGATATTTTTATTTTAGACACTTTATATCTAAGGGGAAATCAAATGAACCACAAACTATCAACCCTAAGTCCCTCATCTAGCTTGCCATAGATGATAAGTTTCTTTTACTAAAAAAATTACAAATTTTTTTAAGTAAGATTTTTTTTTCCATCAAATTGGAGCCATTTTACAAAGTAAGACTTCCATTTCCGGTCCAGCCTGTAAAGAGCTTGGAAGTCATACTCCCATTCTCACAAGGAAAGTTCTAAACATACAACTCTTCTTCAAGTCATCAGAAAATTAGGCCTCAGGGAAAACTGTGACCCCCCAAAATGGCCAACAGGCAGGCAGATGCCGAGAATCATAGCTTAACAGTCCAGAAGCCCAAGAGCAGAAGCTACAGTAGAAAGTCCTGAGCACTTTAAAGTGTAATTGACAAATTGCTGGAGGCTTGGTATAGACTACAGATGGTCCCCAACTTACAATTTCTCAACTTTATGATGGTGTAAAATCTATACACATACACTAGAAACCGTGTTCTAATTGTGATCTTTTGCCGACCTAATGGTTTGTGGTGTGACTCTCTCTCATGACGCTTGGCGACGGCAGTGAGCTGCAGCTCTCAGCTAAGCGACCCCGAGTGTAAACAACCAATACTCTGCTGTGCTGCAGGCATTTTTTGGATACTGTGTTTTGTGTTTTCACATCCCATCATGTCTATCAAATGCCCCGCAGTGTCTCCTGCATCTGGTGAGAAGAGGAAGGCAATTACTCTTCAGGTGAAACTCAAAGTAATTAGCCAACTGTAGGCTAATGTAAGTGTTCTGAGCACATTTAAGGTAGACTCTGCTAAGTGGTGATGTCTGGTAGGGTAAGTGTATTAAGTGCGCTTTCAACTTATGATACTTTTAAATTACAATGGATTTATCTTCAGTCAGGAAGCATTTGTAGTTTGAGAGTTAGAAACTCCAGGGGATAGGTGCAGCCCCCTAAAAGGAGGGGCCCCAACACTTCTGTGAGTTTTACCTTCTAGTTAGCTCTACCATGTATTCAGTGATTAGAGCGTAGCGGTAAGTGAAATAAATGACAGGAATGTTATAAGCAACAGGAGGAATATGTTAAGGAAGGAGAGAAAATGGAATTATATTAAGTGCTTACTTAAAATCAAAGCACAAAGAGAGTGAAAGGAAAAAGAGAAAAACGAAGATTAAGGACAACAAACAGATTACAGATACAAATCTGGTAGATGGTAAGCCAACTATATCAATGTCACTTTAAATACAAATGGACTAAGTATATCAGTTAAAAGACAAAGACTGCCAGAGTACATACATACACACACATATGACCCAGTTATACATTGTCTACAAAAAACCACCCACTTTAACTATAAAGACACAAATAGATTAAAAACAAAAAGATGAAGAAAGATAAACTACTCTAACTGTACTTAAAGGAAAGCTGGAGTAAGTATACTAATTTCACACCAAGCAGAGGTGTACGAGTAAAGGTCTTTACCTGCTCCTTTCAGGTTATGTTACAGACCTATTTAGATGACAGAATATTTAGAATTGTAATAATAATAAAAAAAATCGGGTGGATTTTATATTAAAATTGTTCTCTTGGCTCCACCTTATCCTAATATTTTTTTTCCCTGCTCCCATAAAAGTACTACGTTTTAGATTCAAAGTGTCAAGACAAAAGTCCTGAATAATCTGTACTGATTCCCTGGTACCTGTATCATAGTTCAAATTTCAAACCTATCAGGATTATGATTTCCAGACACTTTCTGAAACATTCTGATCCTTCTCCTACCTGGAAGTGGCTAATCCAGAATCAACATGGAGTGTAGAGCCTGCTGCCACCAGGTTTGGCTCACACACTGGCTGGAACTCCTCTCCCCAGAGTCCAAAGTCCACTCAGGATATTTAACCTCGTGGAACCACGTGGCAGTGCAGGCAGCCACGTCCCGCTGATGGACAGGACGTGTCGGCCTGAGCACCGAGAGAGAAGTCAGATCGAGAACAAATCCAGGTTTTGCGAAGCCTGCATCTCACACGACTTTGAAGGCCCCCTTTAAGAAAAAGTATACAAAATTTAGAATACAAAATTAGGGTGCGCAAATAAATGAGAAAAGAAATCATAATAAATTACAAATTTCCAAAAGGTGACAAACCACAAAAACTCAAGAAAATAACATCGTGTTTTCATTAATTAACTTTGTGACATACACATACACTACTTTCCACGCAATTTTAACTGTTTACTCTTTGGTCACCTCTCCATCTCATAACAATGTTATAAAAATAATTTTCTATTAAGAGAATAGAAAAATATTTCATTTCTTCATATAGCTTTTGTGGCTCAAAATTCCCTTTTATTATCAATAGTCTAGAAAAGTTTTAGTGTCACAACTCAATATGAGTGATGTCATGAATATTTTTAGAATTGCTAAGTATGGAGAAAATCTCTTGCAAGTTTCTTTTATATTGCGTTTGTAAGATTTCAGGGCATTTTAAGTTTCCTTAGATAGTGAATAATTTAAACCCCCTTTTAAGTGACAATCCATTAATTAGGCAGTCTGCCCAGAGGCAGCTCTGCTGGTGGTAGTACTCCTAGAAGCCACGTCTGTGCTGGGATGGCTGACTGTGACTAACTGTGCACGGAAGGATCAGATAATCACATAAATGTAGCTCATTAAACCCAAACTAAATAGGTCCTCAACTCAACTTCCCTTAGGGAGATCCTGGAAATGCCCGAGGGTCGCTAGGGAAAGTGGGTCACTGGGAAAGTTAGCAGGGAAAAAGCCCAACTGCAGCTTACATAGTCTGGCTTTTGCCCTCTGACCGAGCAGAGAGCCTTGTGAACACGTTGCTGGGGCCTCAGATGACAGGCTTCAGTAGCCTCACGCCATGCCCTGTTCTAGATCAGAATTCAGGCTAATACTGTTTTTATGGAAACAGAATGATGTGGGCGTGTGCTTCTGTGTGGCCAAGGGGCTGAAGATGGGTTCGGGGGTGTCTTTACTTTTGATCTGCTGGCAAAGGAATAACTTCCTATCCTTTAAAATATCCAGGTCTACATTTTTTTCTCCCTAATCATAATCCCTCTCAAACTCTTCCCTGTGGAGGCCTTTAAATCCTTTCTTATTCTGTTTCACCTTTAACGAAATGAGTTTTGTTTTAAAATGCAGACTGTTGCTTTCAGAGGGGAGAAGAAAGTGAAAACAATGGAAATAAAAGGTCAAAAAATCCCTCAGGTGAGTCACAAAGCTATTAATATTTTTTTAACTTCGTGTCTAAGAGTTGGCTGGAAAGTGACGATGATTCAGAATGATTAGCAGGAGAGAATGAAAAGTCCCAATTCTGTGATGTGACTGGGGCCCCACACCCCACCTGTCAATGATTTACAGAATTAGACAGCAGCGCAGAAAAAAGGGAGATACTAGCAAACCCTGCACTGGAAAAAGGCAAGATTGCACTAGTGGTGGGATATGACAAATAGGACCAGTGTGGAGAAAGGACTTGCGGGGACAGTCACAGATCATGGCTCCCCAAGGGCAGTCACTGAGCAGATTCTGGGTGGACTGCAGGAGGGAAGGGGGCAGAAAAAGGCCGAGCCGGAACCCTCCACGCTGTCGATCAGTGGCAGAAACTCCTGGCAACAAGAACAAGCACAACGTGCCCTAAATTCCATGTGAGAATGAGGCTTTGGTGGGAAAAGAGAGGCAGCAAAGCAAGAAAGCAACATCCTTTCAAGAGTGACATTAATATCTTGGCACAAGAACAAACACTGCTGTTACTAAAACAAACAAAAACCCACTTAAAAAAAAAAGCTTCATCCTTTCACTATTACATTTCTCTAAATTTTGATGAATAAATTAAAAAAGAAAAAGTCCACCCTGTCACGATTACATTCCTCTAAGGCTTGATAAATAAAATCACTTTCCCTATCCTCTGTTTTAATAAATGCCTAATAGCTTTAGGGAGGTCTGAAGTTACACTCAGTTGAGGTTCTGCATAGATAGACAATCTATAATTTAGAAAAGATATTTTAATAGTTAGAAAGGCAAGATTTAAACGCAGTGGTAATAAATGTTTTTTTCTTCTCTGCAAGCTTTCTTGGAAGCGTGGAGATTCACATTCTAAATAGAAAATTGTTTCATGGGATAATTTTCAGGGTTCTAACATACGAGGTGAAATTACTTAAGAGCCTGATTTCAGCATAGTTAAAACCTGCTGGGGAAGACAGTTCAGGTTTTCCAGTCACCAAATGCCACGCTGACCCAGATTCACAGCCAAATGAGCACCTAAGTGTCACAAGGCAGTCCGAATGTTGATTGAGTGGGGATTCTATTTTAATTTTTTAAAACTGATATTGTTTAAAAGCCCCAGGGCATGCAAAGAATAAAATATACCAATCATTAAAATATTTAAATTCACCAGCAGCAGTGATTAATAAAACATCCAAATGAAACAGTTTACAGAGAATGGTCTCAACTTTTCTAGTCTAAAATAGCTCGCTCAACCCAGCCGGTTCACCTTCCCCCGTCCCCTTCAGCCCTCACCCTCCCAAAGTCTCCTGCAACTCAACAAAAACATGGTAAGTCCTATCCCAGAAAAGGTACTCTATGGGTGGTAAGATGGTCACTTCTAGTTCTCAGTGTCTTTATAATTAATAACCAAGACATTATATTCTGACTTGTATCATTTATTTGCCCCTAAAGCCTGTAGGGTAGAATCATAATCCAGGGCCACTGGTCAAATATAGCTTTCACCCATATTTTTGCTTAGCCCACCAGATTTTTCAAAAATATTTGAATTATTTGCCAATGATTTTGTTTTTTTTTCTTTTTCTTCTTTTTGTCTTTTTTTCCCTTGAACCAGCATGAGCACTGAAGATAACAGGGTTTGGTATTGGCTTATGACTGACTGAATGAGCAAAGCATGGCTTCTAGAAGAAAAGACCAGTGAAAGGACAGAGGGCATGAAGGTCTTGCAAAGCCAGTGATGCTAACAGCCTGGACCTGAATGGTGGCCGAGGGGATGGACAAGAGGCAGCAGCTCTAAGACCTATTTTGATAGGACTCGGGACACTGATTTTCTGTGAGGACTAAAGGAGAAAAATGGGTCAAGAATGACTCTAATACTTCTGACCCAGGCAACTGGAATTTAAGCAGAAGAGAGGATAATGAATTCGGTTTAGATCACATGAAGAACTTTATTAATTAGAGAAGAGTTTTAACTCCCTTATAACCAAGATAATTTATATTTATTACAAAAACAAGTAGATCAAGGAACACTTTGAAATACAATTAAATTTGTTTATTATATTGAATTTTTATTCAATATTGTTTGTTTATTCAATATTGATTTTTATATTATACTGAAATAATATAAAGAGTGACTAACACAGATTGTTTTCGGTATAACATAGGTGTCCCATTTCTCCTGATAAGAGATAATAGATAGATGGGAAGAAGAAACACAATGATAGAATAATCTAGAATAATTAATTCTATTACTGGGAGTCTCTGTATGGAACAGCAAACCCAGCCCCATTAACACATGAGAAAACTAAGAACTAGGGAGGCTGGCATTCTCCACTCTACAAATTTTTAGGGCACTGACCATGTGCCCGGCACTTACTTGGTGCTGAATATATAAAAGTAAACAGAACGCAGTTCCTGTACTGACGGAGCTCCTAGCCAAGCTGGCGTGTGATAGTGTCCAATAGGCAGGAAATTAACACACAGCCTAAATAAGTAATGTGAAAACGGCAAGCTTAAACTGCAAGGCACACCCAGGCCGGGCTTGGAAGAAGTCCTCTGAAGGTCTTGTGTGAGCTGAACTACAAAGGATGAGCAGAAATCAGGTGGACAAAGAGGCTGTGCCCCAGCAAGACCAAGGTGAGGGGACGCGTGGGGCATTTAGTTAGTCAAAGGCCTTAGAGTGCAGGGAAAATCGAGTCCTGGATTTAGGAGACCACAGGCTTCTGACTCCCAGTTCAGTGCTATTTTTAGAATACTACCTGTCTCTGTAGGTCTCCTGACAAGTATGTGAAGATTCAGCACAAGTGTCAATATACTTGCACAGAAAAAAGGAAGCATACATGGCTCATGTTTACCCAGTGATAGACACTAAGATTTTCAAACTCTCTTGTTTAAAGTGTCCCTTGAGAGGAATAATTATTATGTATTACAGCCTTTCATTTCCTTCCAAAATGTTTATACCAGTTGGCTCTGCCATAAGCTCTTAAGTTGGAAAGGGATTTTAAGGCACCACTTTGTTGGTAGCCTAGGGAGCATGGGTCAGGGGCAAGGGGAGCAGTCCACTCCTTGGTGGATATTTTAAAACCAAGTGATTGCACATGCATGTACATACACACACACACACACACACATACACACTAGATCGGGCTGGGCTCTGTCCTACAATATGCCCAGAACCGAGGAGCGACTCTCTGACTATTAGATGAGGATCTCACCATATTCTTCGTAGTTCCCATTTTTGAACACTCAACAAGCTCTCTTTCTAAGGTATCAGGCTGGCTCATGCACATATCTGAGTGTGCGACCTGTGCTGTAACGACACAGACAAAATGCAGGGGGAGAATGCGGAGCGGAAGGCAGTTGGTGACCAGAAGGAAGGAGGGGCCATATGGGAAGAGGCAGCATGTCAGTCAGATGTTGACAGAGCAGCAGGGTTGTGCAGGTGGAAATGGAGGAAAAGGACGTTCTAAAGGAACGGACCACATCGGTCACACAGCAACGGGAGGGAAGGGCAAAGGATATGTCTGGAGGTCTGATATGGTTGCATGACCCATATATTTGATGGGAGATAAAAAAGCTGGGAGGGGAGACATCACCCAGAGAGGGGGATGCCTCAGTCACAGTTTGGTGGCTTAAATTTTAGAGAAGAAAATCTATGAAATCAGAACTGTGCTTTTGGAAAACTTTCCTATTAAACCGTAATAACCTATACGAGTCCCTTGAGTTACTGTGACAACTACCCCCAAACAGCAAAATCCTTGTTCTTAATTGTATTCTATGTCCCTTCTGCAGTAAGAGCTCATCAATAACATCACATTCAACCGACAGTTTAGAACGCCAAGAAACCACTTTGCTCCAGGGTACGGATGGAATATGGATGCAGTGGGGAGGATATTGAACTCCCTGTCAGAAGACTAGGGCTCTCTTATCAAAGTTCCGCCACTTACTGTGTGCTCTTGAGCAAGTAGTTGACCTTTTGTGACATTTCCTATAAAATGTTGATGAAAGTAACCTTCTTCACAAGGCCATTGTTAAAATTAAATAAAACAAATAGCGTAGTGTGTGAAAGTACTTTGCAAACACTGCAATGTAATGCAAATAAAAATTATTGTATTAGTATAAACATTGGGTTGGGCAGATTCTAGTCCTTTCCTAGAGGAGTTCTTTGCCTTCTGTTCTCCCCAAGAAGACTGTTAATTTCTTATCATTTCAGTCCAAGTCTTGGCCCCTTTATTTCATTAATGTGGCCTTTGCAGGGTTATATTGAGTCGGTTCAGTTGATGACATCCCAGGGTTTGGACCTAACTGCTGGTCTCAGCTGGTTTCCGGTAACCTAGGCCCATTGTCCTTCCTCCCAATGACCTACATACCTACTCAAATTCATTTCTTATAAGCTTCCAGTAAAACAAAATGCAAAGCTCTCTTCTTGATTTAGCCTTTATCCACATAATTCTTGTTCTTGTTAATAATACTCAAATTTCTTTGAGTTACTTTCAGATACCCAAGATTAAGTGCTGGATAAATATTTTTCTAATAATTAGATAAATAAAAACATAAGGGAGATACCTCCAGCCAGTCTTTGGGAGGGAGCCAGTAAGCAGAGAGATAAGACGCTGCATTTGCTTGGGGGGAAGTTGCTGATACCACAGACTTGGTGCCCAAGTAGATAGTGTTGGCCACAGAGAGCCTGAGGGTTAGAGCTCAGGACATTTTCGGGGAGATAATCATCACATACAGCTGGGACCCCGGGTGGCGCTCCACCAAGTTATGGGTAAACGAGATCAAAATATTTCTTCTCCCTACCAAGGGAAAAAGCAGTGAGAGCTGCCTAGGTAGCAGGCCTGAAGGGGAGAGGAAAAATAAAAGGCAAAAGAAAACAAAGCCATGCCTGGTAGCTGCCACTGGCCCTTGGGGAGCAAATGAAGATCTTGGGTGTCCTACGCATGGGCCGGAAAGCAGGAGGGCAGAGACTCCCCAACCCTGACCTTGCTTCATGGCAGTTCTAAAGGCGCCTATCGGGAAAAACACAAAGCCTCTCTAGTCCCACAGATAATTTTTTAAGAATAGTAAGCAGCAAGCAGTCATATATTATTATCCATATAAGAAAATAAGACTGAAAAGCATGAACAAAACCACAGACAGAAGGAACAGTTCTGTCTGTTTGAACCACCAGTATGATAGGGAGGACACGCTCGAACCTAACTAAAGCCCAAAACAGGGCGACTTTCCATTTGAGAGAGTAGAACGTCGCTTAGGATGGGAGAATAGTGCCTTCCAGGCAGTGAGGCTCTGCACCACAATTACAGCCCTCCCACTGCATTGTTGTTCCAGAACAGAGGATGCCA
Organism: Mormoops blainvillei; assembly: GCA_004026545.1. Taxonomy (NCBI): domain Eukaryota; kingdom Metazoa; phylum Chordata; class Mammalia; order Chiroptera; family Mormoopidae; genus Mormoops; species Mormoops blainvillei. The sequence continues at coordinate 18,038 of PVJD01004492.1, forward strand.
AGGAGTCAAGCAACAATCGAGAAAAAAAGAAGAGCCCCGAGCCAGGGGGATCCCAGGGGTGAGCTTACACCTGCCCCTTGCTAGTGCTGGTCATGTTTCTGAGACTCAGTCTCCTCATCTGTAACAGCGACAATGACCATTTCAAGGGGAATTTTAAAAATTAAATGAGTTGGTTTGGATGAAATTACTAATTTCAGCTGCTTTTATTAGAATTTTTAGGCAAGGGTCAAACGACAGATCTTACTGCTATGATATAGAGGGCTGTTTTAGAAAGCGGGCTGCAGTAGATCTTCCCGCACCACCCGTAAAATCCCACCCAACTCCTGGCATCTATAAAAGGACAAACTCAAGCTGGCCACCAAGTGATGCACAAAACCACCAAAGAACACGTTGAAGCTTAAAAATTCAAATCTGAGAAGCTACGAACAAACCAGTTTCCTGCCGGGTATCTCTACACCCCAAGAAAATGAAGAAAACGCCTGTCGTAAGGACAATCAGAAGCAATCCCAGAAAGACTGAAGTCTCTTGCAATTTGAAGTGGTCAGAAAACACCTGAACATGGAGAAGAGTAAACCAAACTGATTAGCGCAGAGGCCTCTGTTCCGCTGGAGGCTAAACCTTCCTCCCAACTGCAGGAACCAGTCAAGCAGGTGCAGACCCACCGAGATCACAGGCTCCCCCCACCTGTGATCACCATCACTGTCTGCAGGGGGAGAAAGGGGAGCAGCCATCAAGATAACTCAGCCTGAGCCATTTCTAGCTGCTGCCCTTATAAATATGCTTCAATTGCCCAGAATGATTGTTTCCGATAAAGGCCAAACATACAGTTCTGACAGGGATGTCCTTCTGAGTTTGTGCCATTTGTAAACCTGTCAGAATAGATGCCTCCTTGTATTTCCATCTTTAAACCAAGCTAACAAGTCAGGTTACATTTCAGGAAATCATTCCATGTGTTCCACTCAAAGGCAAGTTTAAAAGCTTGATAAGCAGCCCCCCCCACCACCACCACCGGTGACCTGTGGTTTTAATTAATGGAGTTTCATATTCTCCTCCAATAAGGCAGGAATTCAGTGTCTTCCATCACTCTCTCACATCCAAACATGCTACTCTTTTTATACTCCCTATTTTTTTTTATTTTTAAATTTTTTTTCAGTTGCAGTTTACATTCAATGTTAATTTGTTTTACTTTCAGGTGAACAACAGAGTGATTAAACAATCATGTACTTTATAAAGTATTCCCCCTGATATTTCCAGTATCCAGCTGACACCATACATAGTTATTACAATATTATTGACTATATTTCCTATGCTGTACATTATATCCCTATGACCATTTTGTAACAACCAACCTGTATTTCTCAATCTCTTCAGCTCTCTCAACCAGTTCCCCAACCCCCACCCGTCTGGCAATCAATCTGCTCTCTGTGTCTAAATGAGTCTCTTTCTGTTTTGTTTGTTTATATTGTTCTTTAAATTCCACATATACATGAAACCATATAGTGTTTATATTCCTCTGACTGACTTATCTTGATAAAACCTACTACTATTTATGTGGTAGTGCTGGAATCATTAGTCACCCTCTAACGTTCCCTCTTCTGCAACTCCGACAGCTAACTGGTTGCCTCTCCTAACAAGACTAGATTTCAAAGATCTCTAAGCTCCGACTGCTTCTCCACTTGCAGTCTAGCCACTGCCCCTTTCAGGCTTTCGACATGTCTCACCTGGGCTAAAGGCAAAAGTCTCCTCACTGGGGTCCTGCTCTTTAGTCACCAATGTTACTCCTTTAGAACTACCTTCTCCCAGAGATGGCTGATTAGAAAACAGAGATTTCACCAAGTCACTGTCTTACTGAAAGTCATTCACTGGATCCCATCACCTTCAGGAAGAAATTCAAGCTCCTCAGTATTTTACACAAGACCTTTCATGCCATCATTTTGTCTTTGTACCCCCTCTGCCCACACGGATCTTACCTGTCTCCTAGCTGTAGAGCTGCTTGTCAAACAGTCACAATACCAGAATCTGTCAGGCTTTCCCCCAAGTCTTTGTGGTTCCTCTCCCTGGAAAGCCTTTCTACATAACCTTCCTACCATTCCCCACTAATCCCTCTCGTTAACTCCTTTTCATCCTTCATGACTCACTTGAGACAGCTATACATTGGGATGCTTTTTGCCACTTTCCCTCTACGCTCATCTTGGCAGCTGATGAGCTTCCAGGGACTCGTGGCTTTAATTAGGCTGGCTTTGTATTTTTGTTGTTCCTCATCTTCAATACCATTGACATTTTGGGTTGAATAATGTTTTGCTGTGTGGACGGTCCTATACATTGTAGTATATTTAGCAGCGTCTCTGGCCTCTACCCACTTGAAGCCAGTAGCACCCTCCTTGAAACCTGTAACAACCAAAAATACCTCCAGGCATGGCTAAATGTCTCCACACATTGCCAAATCATTTCCATGGACAGCTCCTGCTATAGGATTATATAGGTATCTTTCCATGGTTCTACTCAGCTGTGGCTTATTTGACCCTTTTCCCCATGGGGAAGAATCTCCTTTTTGGCAAAAACTACATTTTTCTCATCAGTGTAACCCCAGTGCCTACAACAGTGTCTCTCGCATAATAGGTACTTGATAAATATCTGTTGAACGAATGAAAATAAATGAATAAGCAAATCTTAAAAAGCATTAGATGTTACTGCCCTCCATTGTCAGATATACCTCCCAGAAGTTTCAAGGTGTAGAGTATACAGCCGTGGGCCAAGAAAACAGTTCTGTTGCCGAGAATTCAGAGCTCTTAGAATCATAGACGGAATGAAAAGGAATTTTTAGGAGTCAGTTAGCTCCTCCACCAGTTTCTTGGGTTTGAGAAGACAGATGCACAAACAGATGAAGTAGCTTTGCATATGCCGCGCAGGGTGTACCCAACAGAAATCCATCCCGAGCCTCTCGCTGACCTTGGCAGAAAGCCTCTTGCTTTTCTGTACACACAAACGGAAGAACGTCACATACAAACTTCATCTCGCCAGTGTATACAAACCATCTTTTAGCAGGTCTCTTTGAACCTATCCCAACAGTGTAGCTCAGATTTCTCTTTCTGTGATCATTTTTAGATGTTTCTGAAGCCTTGTATAAAATTTTAGCTGCACTGGGACATTTCCCTTTGCATTGGTAACCATGTACACTATTCGCGGTATTCCCATTTCAAAGCTTCTTGTTCTGAGCTCTTCACCCCAACAGCATTAGTTTAAATGCAATACTCCGGGACACTGAAGATGAGAAGCAACAACGGAACGGGGCACTTCTCAAAGCACTAATACTCAGCAGGAGGAATATCAACCAATTGAAACGAAGCAGTAAAATACCCGTGAGACCGGAGGTGTCCACCCCCACATCCATAGCAATAATATCCTGCCTCGAGCAACTCACTCCGCACCGCAAGCTGTGGGAGCAGCTCGGTTTCTGCCCTTCCCACTTCCAATGCTGCAGACCGAAGCCAAGTTGTAGGAGTGATATACGTTTAAACTGAAAGTGAACAGGTAGCGCTGTTAGGTATTTTCAAGGCCACACAATTCACGTTCCGGTAGACGTGGGGGTGGGGTCACCTTAGTATATTCACAAGGTGCTGAGAACAGAGCTGCTTAACCAAGAGATTGGCTGAACTGAACGGTGGACTCTTTTATTTCATCTCCCCTGGTACAAAAGCTTCCTCTCATGTGTGCTAGCAAAAAAAAGACAGTCTTTCATTTTTGCTTAGACAAGCCCCTTGAAATGGGAGGAGAGGGTTTTGGGGGTTTTTTTGTTGCTGTTGTTACCTAGAGGGCTTGACTGAATGAGGTAATATATTTCCTCTTTCCTCTGGGAGAGAGAAAAAAAGTTAGAAGATTATGGCTTCAGAATCCTGAGTGCTTTCTGAAAAAACAGATAACAAAGAAATGTGGAACTAAAGACTTCCAGGCTCTTCATAGTTTAGTGATGGTGATGATGAAAGTGGGTTAGGCATAACTTCACATCACTGGGATTTTGTCCAAGTTCTGAAATGGGTTCCATGGGCCCGGCTGAGACAAGGACACCTCAGTCAGAATGCCATTTCAGGAAATGTCTGAAAAAAATTTACTAATTGCCACTGCAATAAACAATGGAGAGTAAAACTGACCTTGGAAATGTCTGTGATGTCAGTATTTCTGAAACTCCTCTTTAAAAAAATTGCTATCTTTCAAACATTAATCTTTGTGGTTCTAAAGCTGGCTCTAGTTATCTAGGAGAGTCCCACCTCTGATGTCTTGGTACCTGATGCATTTTCACAATCTTATGTTTGAAAACCTTGGCATCACCAGGCATTACAGACAATCTTACTGAGGCAAGACATTAACACCTTAGCAAGGTGTAAACTGAAATATGCCCATCTCCTGATTGATAGGTAGATGAAAGAAAGAGAAAGAGAGAGAAATTAGATAGATAGATAGATAGATAGATAGATAGATAGATAGATAGACAGATCTGCCAAAAGTTGGGGGCACCTTTTGAATTTGTCATTCATTCATCATATTTTCAGCCTTTTTTGGTTTCTTGATGGACTTCCCCTGATACTCAGTTATTCCTGCTCAAATAAAGGCAAATAAATTGAGATATTTGCTGTTGTATGACAGATTATATAAGATTCTTCAGTGGCATAGCTGATTTAAGCTCAGACTTTAAATAATTACAAAGCTCAGGTAATTACATCTTAAAATACCTGTGGGAAAGGAGTTAGTAACCTGGTTCTAGGGTGAGATCTGAAGAGTAGTGATTATTTATCTGCATGCTTGTAAGATTTTTATTATTTATGTCCTAATATTGTATGTATAGTTGTAATTATAATTTTCCTGTTATATTCAGCAACATTATTTCATGTTTTCCAAGGTGATCCTAAACATTATTTCAGTAGATTAAAGTTCATAATATCAACATCTCTAAATAATATTTATGATATTAACTTATCATGTGTATTCAACACCTTAAGAATTTATTTTGCATCTAAGGTAATGGACTCCTCATCTTTCACAAATCTCCATTATGGGACATGGCTATCTTTGCTTTATTATAGCATTTAAAATCTTAGCTACAGACGTGGGCACAAGGAATGAAGCCTGGAAGAAGAGTAAGATCAGGAGTTCCATTTAACACATTAAATGCCCCCTTCCTCAACTTTGCTTCCTTATTCAGAATATTCCTTAATCCTCTTTTCTTCCAACTCCATGCATTCTCCAGGACCTCAGTTATTTGTATATTGTACACCAATAAATGCCAAATGTATACCTCAAATCCCAATCCCTTGCTTTTACATACATGCTTCTCCATCCCCCTTGGATAGCCAGTAGGAACCCCAATCTCAGCACATGTAAAACTGAATCCAGCTCTCCTTTGGTTTCCAAACTTCTTGTGCTCTGTAGCTCAGTGAATGACATATTAACCCATCTAGTTGTCCAAAGCAGAAAATTAGGAGTGACCTTTGACTCACTCTTCTCCATAAGCCCACACCCAGCCAATCACAAGACTTGTCTATTCTTCCTCTTTGAAATATCTCATATTTATCCTCTATATTTATGCTGCCATTAAGTTCATGCCGTCATCACCTCTTGCACTGTCTGCTCCTTGGTTTTGCTACCTTCACCCTGACCGCACCCATCAGCCTTTATAGTACAGTCTTGGGCAACCTCCTTACACTTGATCTTAGCCAAAAGGCCAAGAAGTGATGGGCAACCTCCTTAAAAAGCAGATCTAGGTTGTCCACTCTGCTTCAAACCCTCCCATTACTTCTATTGCTCTCTGGATAAAATCCTTAACAATGCGGCCCCCGCTTTCTCCCCTGCCCCAAGCAGCACCCCTTTCCACCTTTGCCTCTAACCCTTAAACCCAGGGTGCTACTCATAGTTCACCAAAGGGCCATGCTTTACCTTTCGTAGGGTCTCTGGACAGCTGCTGCCTTTATCTTCAGCACATTCATTTGCCACACTTTTCCTTACCTTGATAATTAAAACAACCCCTCAGGTGTCAGCTCGAGCATAATTTCTTTTTACAAAGTCATTTCTGGGGACCACCGACTGTCCCTGGTTCCCTTGCCTCCAAAGCAGGGTTACCCGGCCTGCTATGCGGCCTGCCCCATCATAGCAATATTTTACTCCTTAATGACCTATGGATATTTTGTCATGGGCCGGGCATGGTGCTAAATGCCTATGTGAGTTATAGTAGAGATTCTAACCTAAGGGCTTATGGATGAAAATTTAATACATACGTATTGTGTTTGACCTAACCGGGCTTAATATTTTATTAATTAAAGGTGAATAGTTTTTAAAATCAAGATATTTTAAATGAAACATCTAAATTTATAGCTCCCTTTAAGTAATTATTAGATCTGGAAAAACTGGAGTCACATTTCTGAACATGGCCACAGTAAACCGTACTTGAACTGTGGCTGTTAATAGTCTGGTGTGGTCACCATAACTAAATACCGTGAAGTGGGGAGCTTAAATAACAAAAATGATTTTCTCACAATCTTGGGACTAAAAATCCAAGGTCAAGATATTGCCAGCTGTGGTCTCGTCTGAGACTGCTCCCCTGGGCCCACGACAGCTGCCTTCCCGTTGTGTCTTCGCATGGCCTTCTCTCTGTCCACATGTGTGCCTGGCATTCCCCTGTGTGTCCGAATTTCCTCCACCATCAGGTTGGATTAAGGCCCACTCTAGACGCCTCAGAAATTTAAATGCCCTGTCTCCAAATACAGTCATATGCTGAGGTACTGAGCATTACAACCTCAACATATGAACTCGGAGAGGGGGACCCAGTTCAACCCCTAACGATGGCCTTGCACTCAGTTGTACACAGTCCCTACCAAACTCTCTCTTGGCAATAAGACAAGCCACTTCGCTTATTCGAGGTTATATTCTTGGTCGCTATAGTCATTCGAGTTCATAAATCTATGTTATCCTCTGGCTCTCTGGTGGAATTTTTGTGAAATTAATCCTCTCCCCATTTTGTGAAATAGTTCTTGGACTCCAGGTCTCAGGTTCTTAGCTAATACATAACACTATCCTTCACAGTATTAATGTATTTATCTTTCCTTCCCCTAGATGGCATTATCTTAAAAACTGGGACATGTTTTTATTCACCACAAGGGAGTTTCGTGGCAAAGACAGAAAGTTCTGGAGCCAGGGTCAGAGTGTTCAAGTTTGAATCATGACTCTTTCCCATCCTAGCTGTGTGACTTCAGACAACTTATTTAATTTTCCTACATTTCATGTGAAAAATGGGAATAAAATAGTGCTGATATCCTAAGAGAATTAAATGAGTTAATACATGTAAAGTACTCAAAACATTGTCTGACATATAGTAGTTGCTCAATATTATTATTGAGTTGGCAATATTATTAGTATAAAGGGTTTTTTATAGTATTTTTATTGATTTACTCAATAAATAATCATTGAGCATATATTATATACCAGGCACTTTACTGAGGATGAAAATCATGCCACCCTCAACATGTCTGATCTCAACTGAAATATTTTTTAATTAGAGAGAGAGATTAAGAGGGAATATTAAACATGAACTCTGAACTCAAAAAGACTGTAATTACACATTTGAGTTCAAATGTCCGTTTGAATATCCAATGAAGCTCCCAAAAGTTATTTTCCACATAACCAGTGGCCTTTAAAATATATTCCATTATTCGGTCAACATCACCCTAGCATTTAAAAAAAGAATTAGTAGGAAGAAATTTCACCAAGAAGTCTCCTAAATTTCTCTGCTCCCATGGATACACCAAATATACAGCTACAATTTCCTCTGTGAGTAATCCAGAAACTAGCTGAGTGACTTCTACACACTTGGTGACTGAGGAAAGGGTAAGAAAAGCAGAAAGCCACTGTTGCCATAAGCCCCATCCCCCGCGCACTGCCACACATCTGGAAGGAAACCCCCAACTCCCAGCTTCTCCCTGGGGAGTAAAGGTTTTGAACCACGCAGTTATTGTTCCAATTTTCAAGGCTACAATTGAAGGGTGGGCCCCTAAATCACTTAGCTTTGACCGCCAAAAGGGCTGACATTCATGAGCCCCACAGGACTACAGCAAACAAAAAATCAGTTTTTAAATGGGCGCAGGAGCAGCCCCCACAGCTACATACCCGGGTTTGGCACAGGGGAGCAAGCCAAAAAAATGCCCCTCTCCCAGTTTCTCCCTGGAATGGGTTTGACTGCATACTTTCTCAATTGTTTCTAGTCATCTTGTAATCTAGGTTCAGACTGCAATGCTCCCTGGAGCCCAAAAGAGTCTGTGGGCACTTGCCCCACATTCTCCCTCTAGATCACTCCAGCAATAAAACCACACTGCCAGCATATCTGTGGAAAGAACTTGCCCATAAATCTATTGCCCAAACTTTTACAGCTGCCGTGAGAGAAGTGCTCCCCCAGGTCACCTACTTCTGATAGTCAACAGGGCTCAGCATTCATGAAACCCAAAGGATCACATTAAACAAACAAATAAAAAGCAGTTTTCAAATAGGTGTGCGAGAACCTCCTGCAGCTATCCTCCCCAGCCTCTGTGCTGATGGAGCAGGCCGGGGGCACCCATCTCCCAGTGTCTCCTTAGAAGGGATCTGACTACACACTTTCTCGTCTGCTGCCTGAGGTTCTCTTTTCTAATGCACCTGCATGGGGAAGTTGACTAGGATCCCCCTGGGAGCTTGATAGAGCTGGTGGTCAGGTCTGCCGCTGTCTCTCCTGGGCTTACTCCAACAGTGAAACCAAGCTTCCAGTTTCTTCCTGGAAGGTGCTTGTCAACACATCAAGCACCCCAACCACCATGGCTGTCACTCCAGGGACTGGCTCTCAAATTACCGAGCTCTGGAAGCTGACGGGGCTTGATAATCATGGGTCTCCCAGGACCACACTAAACAAAGAAGCAGTTCTATTTGGGTGTATAAGCACTACCAGTGACTTTTCAATCTGGCTCAGCACAGAGTGAGAGGGGGAAAAAAACAAAAAACTAGCTCCACTTTGTTCCTGAATTAGCTCCCAGTCTTGTGCCTGATAATGGCTAGACTAAAAAGTCTAGTATTCTGACTTTTCCAGCCTCAGCCCAAAAGCTGGGTTTCCAATTAGCTTGTATCGGAGAAGTAGAGTCATGTAATTAGTAGTCCTTCAGGAGCCTGAACACAGATATATGAGTATTTCTCATGCTTTTGGGACACTGATGGATCTTGGCACACATCCAACTACTGGGAGCCACTAAGAACAAAGATGGCAGCTTAGACAATCACAAAGTTTTGAGAGACAACCGAAAGCTTAGGGCAGGCTGATTAAGAAGTTTCACCTCCTACACAAGACCAGCCCCTCAATACTGAGACGAGGTCTCTTTTATCTAATATGCAGAAACCAACACAGAGTCAAGAAAAATAAACATGTTCCAAACAAAATAACAAGATAAAGCTCTGAAACCATTCTTAATGAAGCAAAGATATGTGACTCACCCAATAAAGAGTTCAAAGTAACAGCCATAAAGATGCTCACCAAGGTTAAAAGAGTAATGCATGAGCAAAGTGAGAATTTCAATGAAGAGATAAAAAAAAAATACTTAAAAATACCAAACAGAAATCATATAGTTAAAGAATACAATAACTGAGCTGAAAAATAAAATCTATAGAGGGTTCAAAAGCAAACCACATCAAGTAGAAGAAAAGATTAGCAGTAAGAGAGAAAGAGAGAGAAGGAAGGAAGGAAGGAAGGAAGGAAGGAAGGAAGGAAGGAAGGAAGGAAGGAAGGAAGGAAAAAAGGGAGGAAGGAAGGAAGGAAAAAAGGGAGGGAGGGAGACTTAAGGGTCATGTGGATTTGCCAAGAGGTCCAATATGTGCATTATAGGGATCCCAGAAGGAAAAAAAAGAAAGGGCAGAGAGCTTATTTAAAGAAATAGTGGCAGAAAATGTTCTTAACCTGGGAAAAGAAACAGATATCCAGATCCAAGAAACGCCAAAGCAAACAACAGGTATAAATTCAAGGAAACCTACACTGAGACATGTTATAATTAAATTGTCAAAATTTGAAGATAATAAGAGAATCTTAAAAGTAGCAAGAAAAAAAAACTTGTTAAGTACAAGGGAACTCTCATAAGACTAGCAACAAAATTTTCAGCAGAAACTTTGCAGTAGAAAAGGGGGTGGGATGATATATTCTACTGCTTAAAGAAAAAAACCTGCCAGCTAAGAATACTCAAGCCAGAAAAGTTGTCCTTCAGAATTAAAAGAGACATAAAAAGAGACATAAAAAGTTTCCCAGATGAACAAAAACTGGAGAGCATTACCACTCACCTGGTCTTATAAGAAAGGATAAAGGGAATTACTCAAGGTGAAAATAAGGGATACTAATTACTAACATAAAAACATCGGAAAGTATAAAATTCAATGGCAAAGGTCAATATATAGCTAAATTCAGAATTTTCTAATACTGTAATGGTAGTTGGTAAATCACTTACAACACCAGTATAAAGGTTAAAAGACAAACATATTAAAAATAACTATCAATATAATAATTTATTAATAGATACACAATACAAAAGATGTATTTAGTGACATCAAAAACATAAAACATGAGGTAGTGTAAAAATGTAAAGTTTTTGTATGTGTTCAGAGTTGTTATCAGCTTAAGATAGACTGTTATAGCTAAGCATGTTTTATGTAAACCTCCTTGTTATTACAGAGCAAAAACATACAGTAAATACACAAAAGAGAAGAAGAAAGCAATCAAAGCATACTAGCACGGAAAATCTTCAAATGACAAATGGAGAGAGAAAAAGGGAAAGAAAAGAACTACAAAACAGCCAGAAAATAGTAAACAAAATGAAAATAGTAAATCTGTACTTATCAATCAATCATTGCTTTAAATGTAAATGGACTCATTTCTCAAGTTAAAAGGCAAGGTATTATCTAGATTAACAAAAAAAAGAGAGAGAGAGAAAACCCAAATAAAATCAGAAATGAAAGAGAGGACATTACAATAACACAAATACTAAGAATAAGAAACTTAGTATAAACAATTATAAGTCAAAAAATTGAACAACCGAGAAGATAGATAAATTCCTAGCTATATACAACCTACTATAACTGAATCATGAAGAAATAAATAATCTTAACAGAACAATTACTATTAAAGAGATTGAATGCAAAATCAATTACCTGCCAACAAGAAAAGCTTCATTGGTGTCTTCTACCAAACATTTAAAGAATTAATACAAATCCTTCTCAAACTTTTCTTAAAAAATAGAAGAGGAGGGAAAATTTCCAAATTCATTTCTTTGGCCAATATTACCCTAATACCAAAGCCAGATAAGGACACTACAAAAAAGGAAATATATAGGTAAATATCCCTGATAAATACAGATACAAAAATCATCAACAAAATACTGGTAAACCAGCCCTGGCTGGGTGGATCAGTTGGTTGGAGCATTGTCCCATACGCCAAAGGTTACAGATTCAATCCCTGGTTGGGGCTTATATGAAAGGCAACAGATCGATGTTTCTCATTCACATCAATGTTTCTCTCTCTCTCTACCTCCCTTCCTCTTTCTCTAAAATCAATAAACATATCCTCAGGTGAGGAATATACATGTGTGTGTGTGTGTGTGTGTGTGTAAATATATATATATTTACACACATATATACATATATATATCAAATTCAATAATATATAAATTCATACATCATGACCAAATGGGGTTTATTCCAAGGCTGCAAGGATGATTCAATATCCACAAACGGATCAATGTGATACACCACATTAACAAAATGAAGGATAAGAATCATATGACCATCTAAACATGCAGATCAAGCATTTGACAAAATTCAACATCTATTCATGATTTTAAAAATCTCAACAAATTAGGTGCAGAGAGAATGTACCTCAGCATAATAAAGAGCAATTAGAAACTCATAGCTAACATCATACTTAACAGTGAAAACCTGAAAGCCTTTTCTCTAACATCAGAACCAAGACAAGGATGCCCACGCTCACCACTCCTATTCAACCTAGTGCTGGAATTCACAGCTAGCGCAATGAGGCAATACACAAATAAATAACCAATATCCAAAACAGAAAGAAAGATGTAAAGTTGTTTCTGTTTGAAGATGATGTGATCTTATATGAGAAAATTCTATAGACTTCACCAAAAGAAAAAAAAACTGTTAGAGCCAATAAATAAATTCAGTAAAGTTGCAGGATACAAAATCAGTATACAAAAATCAATTGCATTTCTATACACTAACAATGAACTATAAGAAAGAGGAATTAAGAAAACAATCCCATTTACAGTAGCATCAAAAAGAATAAAATACTTTCAAATAAATTTAACAAAAGAGGGAGAAAATCTGTACACTAAAAACTATAAAACACTAATGAAAGAAATTGAAGACACACATATATTAAAAGATATTCCATGTTTTGAAAGAATTAATATTGTTAAAAGGTACATACTATCCAAAATGATCTATAGTTTCAATATTCTTTCAAATTTTCAAGGCTTTTTTCACTGAAATAGAAAAAGACAATTCTAATATTTGTATGGAACCACAGAAGACCCCCAATAGCCAAAGCAACTGAGAAAAAAGAACAAAGCTGGAGGCTTTATACTTACTGATTTCAAACTGTGTTATAAAGCTATAGTAATGAACAGTATTGCACTGGCACAGAAACTGACACAGAGATCAATGGAATAGGACAGAGAGCCAAGAAGTAAACCCATGCATATAAGGCCAATTAATTTTTAACAAAGGAGCCAAGAACATACAACTGGGAGAGGTAGTCTTTTCAATCAATGGTGTTGGGAAAATTGAATATATACATATAAAAGAATGAAACCGGGCTCCCGTCTTACATAATACACAAAAATCAATTTTAAATGGATTAAAGATTTGAATGTAAGACCTAAAACCATAAAACCCCAAGAAGAAAGCATAGGCAGTAAACCACTTGACATCAGTCTTGGCAATGATTTTTTGGATTTGACACCAGAAGCAAAGCAACAAGAGCAAAACTAAACAAGTGGGACTCCATGAAGCTAAAAAGCTTTTACATATCTGAGGAAACCATCAACAAAATGAAAAGGCAACTTGTGGAATGGGAGAAAATATTTACAAACCATATGTCCATTAAGGAATTAATATCCAAAACATAACAAGGAACTCATAAACCTCAAAAGCAAAACACAAACACACACACACACACACACACACACACACACACACACAAGCGAATAACCCAGTTCCAAAATGTACACAGAATCTTAATAGTTATTTTTCCAAGGAAGATATACAAATGGCCAAATAATAAATGAAAAGGTTATCAACATTAATTATCAGGAAAATGAAAATCAAAAGTACAAAGAGACAGACATGTTACGATGTCTGTTATCAAAAAGAGAAGACATCACAAGTTCTGGGGAGGATATGGAGAAAAGGAAACTTTGTTCACTGTTGGTGGGAATATAAACTGGTACAGCCAGTATGGAAAAGGGTATGGAGGTTCCTCAAGGACTTAAGAATAGAACTGTCATATGACCCAACAAGCCCACCCTGGGAATATAGCCAAAGAATCAGTATCTCAAAGAGATATATGTACATTGCACAATTATTTGCAATAAGCAAGACATGGGAGTCTTGCTAAGTGTCCATCAAAGGATGAATGGGTAAAGAAAAGGTAATATATACTGGAATTTTATTCAGTCTTTAAAAAGAAGGGAACCCTACCATTTGAGATAACATGGAGGAACCTAGGGCATTGTGCTAAGTGAAAAGAGGCAAACTGGAAAGACAAACACTGCATGGTACCATTTTGATGTGTGATCTATTTTTAAAAAGTCAAACTCACAGTAACACAGAGTAGAATCGTGATTGCCAGGGAATGAGGTGTGGGGGAAATAGAGAAAGGTTGTTAAAAGGGTACAAACTTCCTGTGTAAGATGAATAATGTCTGCAGATCTAATGTATAACATGGTGACTATAGTGGATAATACTTATTGTACCATTTGAATTTGTTAATAGAGTAGAACTTAAGTGTTATCTCCAAAACACACGCACAGGTAACTGTGTGAGGTGATGGATGTTTTAATTAACTCAATGGTGGGAATCCTTTCACAAGATATATCCAGTCATCATGTGCACACTTTAAATATATTACAGTTTTATTTGCCAACGATACTTCAGTAAATCCTGAAAAGAAGAAAGAAGGCGGCAAATTTTCTCCCCAAATAAACCACACAGGAGAAACTCCTATTACTTTATGATTGATTTCTTCATAAATGTTTCTTGAGTTATTAAACCAACAGCATTTTGATGTCAATTTTCTCCTCTTTAGTCTACTTCTAAGCAAGGATTATCAACACTCTTCCATATAAATTATTTGCCTTTGGTCCATGCAGTTACTTTTTATTGCTATATTAGGAGAGGCAAACCAAAGTCTATGTTCGAAACAAAAGTTGTTTCCCATCATTTGCTTTGCCTTATCCCTAACCCTAGTTTAAAAATCCTGATTTTTTTCCTACCAAACTAGTAGTGCCACTTGGGACTGTGTTTCCAAACTCTGAACTGTGACTTCAGCTGACAACAGATTTTATCTGGGCCATGTGCTCAGTTGATTAGAACATGCTGATGATGAAAGAAAGACCAAAGCCTGTGCAACCAGGGCCTCACCCAGAGAAGTCGCTTCGCGCAGTCACTGAGCATGCGCTTTCCCAGCCAGCGCTCTCTCAAAAGCCTGCCCCTGGCAGAGGCGGATTAAGGTCGGTCAAGGCCCCAGGCGCAGGAGAAAATATTTAAACATACTATTAGGTTTTTAGCGTCGATTGTAAACTTGTACGTAATTAAAATTGCACATATGAAACCAAACTTGGTGTCATTAGAAAAAAGTGTAAAGCTGGGGTTTTGTGGGGCCCTTCAGAAGTCGGAGCCCAGGGTGTGTGCCCAGGGTGCCCGCCGTTAAATCTACCTCTGGCCCCTGCTCTGTGGAAGGAGACCTGGACCAGAATGAAGCACAACTTCCATAAAACACAGAAAACAGGTCGTGTCCTTAGTCAGCAATAATTATAATAGCTGTCACTGTAAGCACTCTTTGTGCTAGACGCTGTGCTAAATGCTTTTCATGAATTATTTCATATTATCTTCACAACCCTATGAGTTGTGAACTCCAAGTTAACTTAAAGAAAACCAAGACATGTAATTCGCCCAAGGTCAAATTGGTAGAACTGAGTTGACACCACATCTGACTTGAGACTACAAAGCCCGTGTGATGCAACCACACCACAGCTTTTACGGTGTTAGCGTCTAAGGGTAGCAGGAAACAAGAGGATCTAGGACTGTGTTCTGTCTCAGGTTTTCTGGGTAACATTGGCTAAGCCTTGTCCACTCAGTCCTCAGTGCTGCAAAGAGATCCCACTCCAGAAACGCGTAAGGACCCCACTGCTTTTGGCGTCCACACTGATCGCTTTCAGCCTCCACGTCTCTGACCTCATCTTCTGTAGCTCCCCATTTAGGGCTTGGCTATTCTCTTAAGCTTCCTCTGTTTAAAGAACCAACTGGACTTATTTCTCTTTCCGTCTGATACTTACCCTTTATCTCTGCTTCCACCCAGTCCTGGTTTGCTGTGTATCTCAATCTTACCCTAAAAAAAGATTAGACAAGTCAATTTCTCTAAGTATCAGTTAACTCATCTACTGAATAAGAGTTTGGGGCTAGATTACCTCTAATGCACTTGTGAGCTCTCACATGTTATCATAATAAAATGGTACCTTTAATAAAATGATTACCACCATTCCTCCTGGGGAGGCATCACACAGTTCCACCCTAACTCCAGGGTCTGAGGTGATGATAGCAGTTATATATTTGCCTACCCACCTGTGATGGACACAGTAAAAGTGAAATACAAAAAAAAGGAAGGACTCACATTTTAAATCACCAGGATCATCTTTTCTTTTTTTACCTAAATTTTAAAAACAAACCCTATTGTTATATTTTAAAAGGAGGACTTCTGCTCCAAACAAATGCTCCCCGAGAACATAAAAAAGAATTTAAAAATAATGAGGAGTAGGAAATCAATTTGGAGCAATTCTGTTTTTATATGATTGCATTTAATCAATTTTTTTGCTCATTATTACACATTCAATTCAAAGTTTTCATGGCCAAGAGGGGGGAAATGCTAGCAGGCATTAATTTCCCCTTGTTCTGCTAATGGAACAATTTTCCACTTGTCATTCTGAATGTCTCAAGAGGGGTAACATTTTCCAACCACAATCAAGTCGCAGTAGAATTGATTTGGGTACCAGGAGAGAGCACAGTGCACCACATCCAGTTTCTCCAGAGTTCTGCCTTTCACATTATTCTAACCTTGGAGTGCATTCTAGAGTCTCATATCTGGAAAAGATACCTGAGAAATCTAAATCCCCTCGTGAACTTCCTCACAGCTTCCTGGACACCGGACCTTCACCTACTCCCCCAAAGTGCCTTTGAACCTGAGTAGCAGAAAAGCAGTGACTTTAAACGCTCTGGCTCTATTGCTTGCCAGGTCTGTAAACTTGACCAGTGATTCGATGTCTCTGAACTTACATGTGTGTCTTTAGAATGAGAGTAATGACAACAACTGTCTCACAGGGTTAATGTGGGAATTAAATGAGATAATGGTTATGAACATTCTTTGCAGGTAGTAAGGCAGAATGGTCAAGAGTCCAGACTCCTAACGATGCTAAATTTGATTCCCAACTCACCCTTTTTGAACTGTGTATATAATAACCTCAGGCAATTGGCTCTAACTCTCTCACCCACAGGTTCCTTATCTATTTGAAGAATAGGAAATAATCATTGCACCTATCACATAGGTAGTCGGGAAGACTAACAATGCCATCAGTGCCGAGCGTACAGTGAAAAGCCAGTAAGTGTAGCTACTATTAATGTTAGCGTGGAATTGGGAAATGAGCACTTAGGGCTTGATGGGTCAGCAGGATTTTCAGGTTTTTGCATATCCTTACTACATACATTAAGTAGAAAGGGGGAGAGAATAAGAGAGCAAAGAGAAAATAAATATTTCCCTTGATAGGGCACAGAGGGAAAAATCCAAGTGTACATTGCTTTTAATCAATGTGCTTGGCCAAGGACAAAGAAAATAAAACACTTCCTATATCTAATAAGGTTCAAGGTAGCCAACTTATGCCATTCACTGGTCCCTAGCCTCAGCGCTCGCTCTCTCTCTCTCTCTTTCTCTCTCTCTCTCTCTCTCTTAGCTCAGTGGGCTTTATTCGTATTTTATTCTTGAAAACAATCAACTGAGGAAATTCAAATAGAGTCTCACTGTGAGTTTTTAAGAGTGCATCAGGGTCATAAAAAACAGAGTGATTCTATCTATATGGAAATGCAGAATTCAAATATATCCATTCTAATAATCAAATTATAAGGGAAATGGTCCTCTAATAGGGAGCTAATGAGAGCTGATTCCTAAGCCTGCCCGGAGCTGTATGCAATAAAGAACAGATTTATCATGTGAAGCTTTTTTGTTTTCTTCTTCTCCCCATTCCCCACCACCACCATTGTTATGATCAATGCCAATAACTAGGTGGCCCAAGCTTGGATTAGAAGAAAATACAATTAGCAATCAAAGCTCTCGTTTGACCAAACCTCCCACACCATCCATCCATCCTTCTCTCTCTCACTCTCTCACTCCCTAGCTCTCAAAATTTCATGTAAGGGTTTGCGTAAAGACGCTAAATTGACTGGAATTTTCCCCTTCTGTACATTGCAGAAACACTCCCTGTGGAACTATTGATTAGCCATTGAAACTGTGCTTTGGATAATGAGGAGACTATAAACAGGACACAGGAAAAGCAAATTTGGCTTAGACAGGTTTTATGTAATACACAGGAAGGAAGAGGCACATTTTTTTAACTTCTTAATTTTCTAGATGCATTCCCTAAAAATGTGTCATTTTAAACCCAAGGTAGCCTCAGGAGTTATGTGGTGGTTATTGCAGGAAAAACAGGTTTGAGAGAAGGAGAGAGATGAAAATACACCTCCGTCTCCAGGGTGGTAACAAATTTTTTCCCAGGTGAGAAAATAGAATAACCAGCCACACACCTCTGGCTGTGACCAAACACAGATTTTTCTCACTAGTTTATCGTCCTGCTGATATGCAGTCACGAGAGCCTGAATGGCAGTGCATAGCTGTGACAGACAAATGTGGGCAATAACCCAGCCCTTCCACCCAGCATATTTCCCTAAATGACCAGGAAAGACTTCTTCCACGGGGCCATGTGGATAAAGCCTCTTCAGCCTTGAAAAAAGACCTTTACCACTCCTGTTTGTCATGGTGCTGAAACCCCTTATCATCACCAAGGAAGAATACAACGTAGGAAGAAATGCCCACAGAACCATCGCCAGACGGTATGTTAGAACACAAGGTATAAGAGTACCCTTTCACTGTAAATTTAAACAACAGTGCCCCAGAAGGTAGAAATAAGATAATGGTGTGGCGTGAGAACATGAAGACGCTGTCAGGAACCGACAGAACACAAGCACAATTATTCAGGTTATTGTGGAGATAAACACTGCCCAATAAATATTTTGGACTGGTATGGAGTTTTTCTTTTTGGTTTTGTCTGAGTTTTGAAATTAGTCAGGGCCCACATCCTCCAAATTCCTCGGAGATCCCACCATTGCTTTCACTGGACACGTGGCCTGCCAGACTCACGCATTTCTGTTACCTACCTCTTCGTCTAAGAATTTGAGACCCTGAGCGATGGACACATCGTGCGTGTGCAGGTGATGTTTTGTTGACTTCTACACTTGAAACCTATATGGTTTTGTAAACCAATGTCACCCCAATAAGTTCAATTTAAAAAAAAAAAAAAGAATTTGAGACCCTGAGTTTGAGAGAGAGGCTACACTGGGTAATTTTTAGAGCACATTTAAGGAAAGCTATACCTTCCACCAAAAACCTCTGATGAAAGTCTTAGGATTAAAGGTATTTTTCAGCAAGTTCATGATTAAAGATTAAGAGTGAGTCATCCAAGATTGAAGCAAGAAGTCATGAGACATCTACAGATGAGGGTCTAGGTCTCCAAACAGCAGCTACTTGCCACAAGTGACTATGGAGCCATTGAAATGTGACTCGTCCAAATGGAGATTCACTGTACACAAAATAAATGCACACCAAGTTTTGAAGATTTAGTACAAAGAAATGCAAAATGTCATATTCATAATTTTTATACTGATTACATGCTGTGATGATGTTTTGGGCATATTGGGCTAAATATAATATTAAGATTGATTTTACCTATTTCTTTTTAGTGTGGCTACCGGAAAAGTTAAAGTTATATTTATAGCTCACATCATGTTTCTATGGACAGTACTGCTCTAGCGGGAACCTTAATCATTCCCCTAGGTGCGCAAACTTGTTAGTGCGTTTTGGAATTTCATTAGTGGAGAGGAACCAAAGGCTGATATAAAAAACTACTATGTATAGCTTGTAGCTTATAATGCCCGTGTGTAGTAAACCATATATAGGCATCACTATGTGGAAGGGGTGCAGGCAGTCTTAAAGGGTTTTTAAAAACACACTCTGCAGTTAGCATATGAAGATCCTTCAACTGGATGGACTCTACTGAGCTAATTAATTAGTAATAATTATAGAATCCTAAGTAATGAAGCTCATCTAATCATCATACAGTGCACACCATTCTTATTTCTGTGGGTTCCCTGGACACTGATGAGGAATGGATCTCGGCTCTTGAAATAACCCCCACGACCACGCTGCAGAAATAGCCTTGACTGAAAGAGCAAGGTACAGGAACTTCCAGGGTGACCCCGGGCTTCACACCCTGGCTCTACATTACAGCGTGGCCCAAAAGACTTCGGTTGACTGTGCTGAGACTCATTCCCTTCAAGTCTAATAAGATTGGGGAATAATGTCCATTCCATTGGGTTTCTATGAGGATGACAGGGGATGAAGGATGTGAAGTGCTCTGCAGACCATGCCGGTTTCCCTGAAAGCTTGGTGCGATTGA
The DNA here is from genome assembly GCA_004026545.1 of Mormoops blainvillei. Taxonomy (NCBI): domain Eukaryota; kingdom Metazoa; phylum Chordata; class Mammalia; order Chiroptera; family Mormoopidae; genus Mormoops; species Mormoops blainvillei. The sequence goes on from PVJD01004492.1 coordinate 38,092, forward strand.
TGTGAGTTGGAAGATTTCGTCACTCCTCCCCGCAGGAGCAGAGCCCAGAGCACGTCGGCGATCCCAGTCCTGTCGTGGACGGGGCTGCTTTACAAACTGTGTTCACTCCGGCAGCCAGTCAGCAAGACAACGTCTGTGTGCGACCAGACAAAACAGGCTCAACAGCTCGGAAATGCGGTGTCCGACAACTGATGAGATTAAACCTTCATTGAGTTGGACAGTTTCTGAGGAGCTTTCCAGAGTCTGTCGGTTGTTTTCACAACCTTCAACAAGCCTGCTCGTTCCCTTCCAGGGCACCAGTGAATTTGTCTCAAAGGTAGACTCCAGAGAGCTGCACTGTTCACCTTGCTCTCTTATCTGCTTTCCATCTGTTAGGCTTTGGGTGCTCTGCTCCTCTTTCCCTGTGTTACAGTCTCCTCCCATTATTTAAAAAAAAAAAATTATCTGCAGATAATTCTAGGTTGGTGCTTCCTGGCTTTTCCACTACAAACTGTTGTCCCCCGAGACAGTAATCATCTCTCAAGGGAGATGCTAGTAATTGTAAAATCCAAGTTCTTGGAGTGCTTATGTGGGTGATTCCTGTCATTTCCTCTGACTACAAATAATAGTTTACTTGCTTTTCTAAATTAATGAATTTATTGTTAACTACTTTACCTAAAGAACTCTGAGAGCCCCTAAAAATCGTAAGAAATATGAAACATAAATATTCCTCTACTTCTCCCTGATAGACCTAGTATAAATTTCTTTCTCTATTCTCTATCTTCATGAGCCTCAAGTGCTTAAACACATCGCTTCAATCCCTTGACAGGAGACAACTTACCTCCTCCCACAAATTTACCCAGTTACTAAATTTTCATGTGTATCGGGATTTGCTGGTGTACCTAGCACAAGTCCCTTTTCCTGGAAGTCTTTGCTGAGCCTTGCAAGGAGCTGGGTAACCTTACCCAAGTTACTTAACCTCTCTGTGTCCTCAGATTCTTTGTGAAACAAGAATGGCTGTACCTCAAAAACTTGCTGTGAGAAGTAAACATTTTCTAGCACACTGAAGCACTCAAGAGGCATCAGAAGCTTCTATAATATCAGCAGAATCTGCCCCCAAACTCTGTAAGATGCCCCTTCTCTACAGCTACCATACACTGTGTTTATAGCTAACATAGCAATACTTTGCTGTACACATGTCTACCAAATTAAAAATAATGCTTATTATTTATTAAGAGTTTGCTACATATACAGAGTACTTTGCTTGTATTAACTTGTTTCATCCTGCCCAAACTTATATAATACACATAACTTTTTTTCAGCTGAAAAAAGTAAGACTTAGGTAGCATCTTACCTAAGTGTGAAGGGCACACACTTCATAAATGGAAGAAGCAGGACTTCAGCAAAAGCCCAAGCCGTCCCTGGCTCACTGTGCTTGATCCCCTCCTTTGAGTCCCCAGTCAACCACCTCTGCGCCTTCCTGGGGCTAGTGCGGAGCCTGACACATAAGTTTACGCTCACTCTTTGGTTATAGCAAATCATTAATATAACACCTTTCCAGTGAGCGGCATAAATATTTTGATTCAACCGAATATATTAAGACACACAAAAATGATGTGTCTGTCACATGAATCTATGGGCAGCTTTTTAAAGGGTTAAGCTGACTGAGCTCTCTCATTTTAGAGGCACTGCCGTATCCTTTTCAGGCAGGAAAAGACATAACCGGAATAAATTGTAGGCAGATGTCTCATTTCTCCAATTTATTATTCTGGGGTGAAAATATTGAGTGACATACTGCATCACAGGACTGTCATGACTAAGTATGGAACAATACATCAAACAGGCATGGCTCTTGGAAAAATGACCAAACAGGCCTTAGCTAATGATAGATTAAGTTATTGGGATGTTTTAAGGTTATTAACATTACGGGGGATGGGAAAAATGTTTTAGGGAAGAAAGTATATTCCTAATTAGAAGGTAATATGTGTTTCCAGTCAGGTTTAATGTAGGATCCCTGAAAAATCATAGAATAAAGATATTCTTCAATAATAAATTCAATCTATTTGGGTTTCTCCCAACAAAGAGTTTCTAAAGAAAACAAGTGGGTTCATGGTTAGGAAAAAATAAAAATTTTTTTAAAACCTGTGTAAAGGACCTTGAATAGTAGTATGTCAAGAAGTTTGGCCTTCATCCAATAGACAGCAAGATGTCACATCAGCTTTTGGGGAGAAAGAATGACATCAAGGTGACATAGCTAGATGAAGTAAGGGGGATTGGAAAAAGAGAGAAATTTGGAGGCACTACAAATATAAAGGAAGGAACAGATAGAAGGAGATGTTCAGGAGGGAAGATCAACAGGGTTCAAAGGTCTCTTGATGATAGAGGAAAGGAGGCAACAGATGGGAGACAGAAAGAGAAACAGGAACAGGTTTGAAAGAGAAGGAAAGATAATGACCATTAGCGTGGTGATGGGGGTTGTGCAGGTGAGAGGATAGATACAGGGAGAGAGAAAAACATAGAACCTTCTCCGCTGTTAGATTGAAGAGAAAAGATAATCACTTCAGTCTTTGCCAGAGTAAGTCATTTGCACACTGCCCATAGCCAGCCCAATAAATATTTGTTGCTGGTGTAGGAGATACTAGTGGCAATGAGGATTTAGGAAGTAATCATGTGCTACCCATTGATACCACGAGCACCTTGGTGTTGCGTGGTTATTAACTTTTTAATTTGCTTCCATCTGTAAAGTAAACTCCTGTAGGTATCATTGCCAGGGACTCTGTCCAGTGTCTTTTTGTATCTCCCTACAGAAAGGGGCATGGCTCTACGAGGTGCCCAAATAATAACTGTTATTTAATTGATTTCTTGGGAGACTAACCTTCCCTTTGAGACTCCCCCTCCTCCCACTTCTGTAAATTCAATGTCAAAACAGTCTCTTCTTGGTCCCTAGATGCCTCTCCTTGAGCCAAGCAGGTATAAAACTAAATTGCTCTTTTTTCTTTCTAATTGTGATTGCTGTTTTTATTGTTACCATTTAAAAATATTGTTTTATCGTCTTAATTTCTACAATATCAAGGAAAGCACTTTCAGCATTCCAAGTTGGCCCACCAATTTCTTCTGCAGGCTGGATGCCCACACATAGGTGTGACTTGTTTAGCCTGTACAGTCCTATAAAAGATCAAATTTTTTATTTTCTTCAAAAAAAAATTAGAAGAATTGGCAACACTGGGCTCGTTTCCCTCTGAACAGCTATCTGCTGGAACTAAGGGGCAGTGGTCCCCTTCAGAGAGAGAGGACGTGTGGCTTCCAGCTGACCACACTCTTTCTCCTCACTCTGTAGCTGCCTGCCATAGGCACTGGACTTTGTCCCTGTGTTAAGTCCTGTTCCTAGAGAAGAGCAGGCTCTTCTCTGCGAGGGTCTCAGGAGGCAGCAGATTTCCATCTTTGCACCTGGACCTTGTAGGCGCCCACAACCCTTCTTCCTTCCTCTATGATGTCTTCGTGGTTTTGTCTGCTGATCTGACTTCTGATGCACGCCTGGCCCTCAGGCACCATCACTGTGTCGTGCTAAGCCTCTCATTTTTCTGCAGCCAGGCTCTCCTGCTCTAACTTGCTCTGATCATCCATGATAGATTGAGGTCCTACCCGAACTACGCCCTAGGTGTGTTCTCTCGTTCAACATCAGCTACTTCCGTTCCACCAGCCCTGTCTGAGACTTCTTGGCAACCCTATTCTGCTCCTTCCCACCTGCCCCGGACTATGAACCAAGCGGCTAGCTGACACAAAGCTACTTTCCTTCTATTTGTCATCCCTCCTGCTCCCCTCCCCCATCCATATGTCTCTCCCAGCTCTGTCCTCACCACCGAGTCCAGAGAGGGGACTTAATTAAGGATTGATTAGTGTTCCCCAAATAGTACAAAATGAGAAGATTTTTAAGGCCCCCAGGACTTTGTGCATCAAAGATATTTCATAGGAAACTTGACAAAGGCTTGTAGAATACATTTCATACAAGAAAGAAGTTGAAAAGGGCAAAAAAAAAAAAAAAAAAGCCTTGCAAGTTTGACAAGAAGAAAAAAAAAGTGTACACCAAAATACTGAGACTGAAAAGCCTACTGAGAGTAAAGCTGCCTCTGACCTTTGTCCTCCCCCAAATGAAAAGCACGATTCTCCTCCTCCTCCCTCATGTCTGAGTTTGTCAAGCATGATTGATGACACAGCTTCTGCTAAGGACACTGCTGAAAAGTTTCCATATATAAAACGAAAGCTTGCATAGCACTTATCTACAGAAGAAAAAACAAGCCATTGTAAAAGACAGAACCCTGGCAATTAAAGAGAAAGGAGTAAGTGGGAACACAGTTGCTGGCAGGATGGCATGCCACCTAATGGATGTCCCCTGTCACTTTTCACCATGATGGTCCCTTGTCTTGAAACTTGCCAGAGCAAGAATCAAAGACACAAGGACACATTCGCAACTGCTCTCCAAATAAACTCCCCAGTCCTAAAGAAAAAAGCTCGTTGTCTCCCTTTCTAACCAAGCCTGCCATGTAGCCTCCAGGCCTATATTGCCCCTCCTTAAATTACAATGGACTCCTCATTTTTACCAGCCTAAATCCTACCCATCTTTTAAGGCCCACCCTGAATTTTATGCCATTTTTCAATTATCCAAATTTACTATGCCCTCTTCCTTGTCTAATCTGTAGTAAATATAATATAACCTGTACCCCTATCACTCACCAACTAGATTATAAGCACCTCAGATTCAAAACAAAGACCCGTCATTTTATCCCTACCCCAATGGCTAACACTTAGTACGTCTCAATTATTGAAACAAATATGGCATTTTGTTATATTCTTAATTACCTATTTCATTCCCTACATATTTTTTAACTCCAAGGATCATGACTCCTTATATATCTTTGTCAACCTAGGCAATACCAAGACCACAGTAGGAAATAAATGTTTACTTGATTAGTTTGTTGATTAACTAAGAGGAATTTAAATATTTACTTGATTGAGTTTGTTGATTAACTAAAAGAAATTTAAAGCTTTTCGAAACAAGCTATCAGTTTCAGTGTAAGACATTTCTTCACCTGAATAGTAAATACCACTTTATGGCTGGAACAAAGCTGCACAGACTACGGACAGCCCAGGGGCCGTTCAATGCCATAATTTTTCTAAACTTCAGGGGAAAGCCCTGGGTTTTGCTTCTGGGATTTTCAAATATCACTTCAAAATGAGTGACTAGCATCTGAGTAGCCATCCTGAGGATCTTGCTTCAGAATTCTCCAGGCCCCTCCTCAAATGGAAGAGCATATCACACTAAATCAGTTTGCACGTCAAATGACAGTTTTGTTTTTTAAATGCCTTTGCTATGAGTTCCACCTGGGACTGGCAAATCCATTTGAGATCTTGATTTTCACGTTATTGTTGGATGCAAGACTCTGTGATGAGAGCTCAGCTGTCCACAGAAAGTGAAACAGGATGTCAGCCTGCTCTTCCTTGCCTCCCACCTGCCCCAGTCCGCCTTGAATCTCCCAGGCAGGCTGATTCGGGGGCAAAGCAGTGGAAATAATCAGATAGAATTTGAAGGCCTGGGATAAGAATCCATGCGGAAAAAAACACTGACATTAAGTTGTTTTTCTATCTCTAACAACTGCTCTAAGACAATCAGCTTTAAGTAATAAGTTTTTGAAAACCAAAAATTTTCTATATGATTTTGTACATGTGAATTATTTGTGTGCACAAAACTCTGTATTTTCTCACACAACCAATATTCTCACATGCAAATTGGGCTGCTGGAGTTATAGCTAATTTAGCAGCATGTAATTCAGTGCTTTTTGTAAGCACAAATGGGAAGTGATACTGGTGTGACTACAAAGAACATTGAAGAGAGGAGCTGTCAGTCAGCAGAATTGTTTGCTCACAACTGGGGGGCGCATTCTCCTGGAAATGCTATAGCCCTTGAGAGGCAAAGTGGACAAACTGCCTGAAGTGAATTTACTTTTCCTACCAGTAACACTGGCTCTTGGTTCTTGAATTTGGCAAAGAAAGAATTCAGATTCAGGAACTCTAGTGCAAGGACTCTTGTGCAAGAGTAAGTTTATTTATCGTGCAAAGCACAAGTATACTCAAAGAGAAGATTCAAGCAGGCTGCCTTGGCCTTTTAGAAAGAAAGTCACAGAGGCAGAAGTGAGACAGCTGAGTTGCATGGGCTGGGAATCAAATTACAGAGGCAAAAGAAGGGCCCTTGGAGGCAGGTTCAGGGGGTTAGCCTGGGACGAGCTGCTGCTGCCCACTACTCCCCTGGTTGGAGGTCTCATGGGGACCCTTAGAGCTTTGGGGAAAAAAGCAAAGATACACGCCTGAAGAAAGAAGGCACAGACATGCTCCAGTGAGAGAGTGTACACCGGGTCCTTAGTCTTAAGACTTTTTATCTGTTTTCTAAAGGCCAGAGCTTTAGGGGAACTCTCAATAGAATTTCATCAGCTTTCCAGGTATGTCCTTTAATATGCTGATGCATCAAAATGAGCATATAGGTCATTCTCTGGTCAGTTTAGCCTTCAAAGAATGTCACAGAAAAGGGACTGGGACCAAAATGGGTCTGCCCCAACATGACCTGGAATGTGTAAGGTAAGACCTTGGCGATTTATCTACCTGTAAATTGCTCAGCCAGTTTGTTCGGCTGTCTATCTCAGTTTCCCCATTTCACTTGCCAAGAAATTTTCCTAGCTTTTTACTCTCCTGCCTCATTTTCAAGCGAGTTATTGGTTAATTGACTACAACCAGCTTTCCTCTGCACAGGCTAGATTTATTCCTAGCTCAAACTCACATATGCCACCCGCGTTAATACCTTGATGGATGAAATGTTCCAGTGGGATGCTCTGTTGAGTAGGTGTAACTGCCCTAAGTTCCTCTGCCATCCTAGAATCTGCATTAAACTGGAAATCAGTCACACACTGAAGTCGAATACTCGCGAAGTATAACAAAGGCACTATTTACAAAGGGTGGGCAGAGATTAGGAAAAGCAACAGGGTTCGTACTGTACCTCGAGAGGAGTAAATGGTTGCAGTCTCTAGTCCTGAAGGAGCAATGGGTGAGTTATAGAACCTGGGGAGACAGCTCTAAAAAGAAGACTGCCGAACAGTAGCTGTGGCCTTTCAATTGATAAAGGTAGCCCACCCATCAGGACCCCCATGGAAAAAGTCAGGGGAAGGTCAGAAGAATCAATACTCTGACTTCATTCTTGTCTCTCCCTGTCGTGTCTTGCCAGCATCCTTCATTGACCAGACCCCGCTGGAAGGCAGAAGGCCAATGCGTCTCTTGATTCTATCTATACATGTCAACCTCCCGAGCACAGGGCGGGGCTTAGAATAGATGTGGAGACGCAAACCAAAGATGCCCTGTGCAGATTTCCTGGAACCAAGGACTCTGCAGCAATCAGACACTCATTTATTTCGTATTTCAGTATTTCTAGACCCTGGGCTCCAGAACTTCTCTGAGAGCCACATCATAAGTATCCATTGCCCAGCACGATTCCCCAGCCTCAGTAAAAATTTCCACGATTAGGAATGGCTGGCTTAAATCCATAAGAGTCACCCTTAAGACCTCAACAATTTTAGTGTATAATGCTAACATAGAAATGGTGATGGGGTTTACCAGTGGTTACAGAGTTGATCAGTTTTGTTTTCTCCCCAGTCACAGTCCAAAGCCATTGTCTGTACAATATAAGCCAAATATGAACAGAGACCTCTTTTTCTAATTCATCTCTACTTCTACATGGTATGTTTTCCAATGACACCTGCTCGCATTAGTTTCAATTTGCATTTAAAATAACCAGCATCACACAGTGCTGATTTAATTACTTAGAAGTTATTTAATGTGTGCTACCTTTTTTCTCCCTACCTAAACTACAAGCTCTTTGAAGGTAGAGACCATGTATGATATTTATTCAGATATCTATTAGGTCTCAATAAGTATTTCTCTGTTGATTAATTCCCCAGAAATTTGCAAGTTCTAGTGACCAGCATTTATAGGACATTTTCTATACATCTAGAGCTCTGACAAATTGTAGACTATTTGCTAGTAAAAACCAAGTATGCTTTATCTCTAACCTGCCACAGTGTGAAGCACATAGGCAGCCCTTCTACACAGTAGTGCTCTTGAAGTTTACAGGAAAGAAGGGAGAAAGAGAAAGGGAAGGAGGGAAGAGGGATAGCTAATGTGCTCTTTGTGTATAAAGACACTCGCTGCATTAGGCATGCGGGCAGCAGTAAGATGCTGGAAAATGACTTGATCAATAACCTAACGCACATAGTCTCACCTACGTGCTAGGAAGGTAATTGGCCTCTGAGTGTACATCTTTACGTATAAGCCAGCTTGATGTGGGTGATGCCATGATTCAGATACGTGTGTCCCAGGAGTCATAAAAAGAGATCGGCTACATCTATAAACACCTTCTAGAGACTGTGCAATAAAGAAAACTTCCTGACCGTTAGTCACAGTCTCAGAATACAAAGCTAATGATAGACTCACTTGCTGCTCTCCTTGCAAACATTGAGGTGGGGGGGAACTGTGTTAGATTTAAATTACTCGATATAACACTAATAATCTGAAAAGTTTAGGGAAAACTTTTCTTAAGAGAAATAGTTTATAATATTTATTAAATTTTTATTATTGTATTATTATTTTTTAGTTTTATTTCAAGTTATATAGTAATTTATTATAATTATTAAATCTATTAAATTGTATTATATTTATTAAGACATAGCTTCATCTCTCTATTTCATTTTGGCCCTTACAACACAATCTCTAAATCGAACAGCAGTGCTGAGAGCTTGCTTTTCCTTAGGCACAAGATTTGTCAAAACAGATAAAATGATTTAAAGTAAACTACATATGAAGACAAAAGTTTTCAAGCAGGGTGGCAAACAGCTATTCATACAGGGATCATTCAGCCAGGATTCTCTGAGACAATCCATATTTCATGCAACTGTATTCATTTCATTCTATTTGATAAATTAATCATACAACTGAATACCCTTCTATTCATACATCTTGGTTAAGACTTTATGGAAACAAACTGTAAATCAGAAAGCAAACACTTTTGTCAGACCACGTGTCAGAAGTAGTTATTACAATAACAGAAGGTCCCAGCAACTTGAAGGGGACACATACACACCAGTCCCCACAATTTAAAGACACAGATCGGATCCCACTTAGTAAGAGGAAATGGTTTAAATGTTGGCAATGGAAGAGTTAACTAACAGACAAGAAGCCATATAGAAGTTTTCATTCCAATCTGATATGTCTTTTCACAAAAAAAGTTCACAAATCCAGGAGTAGTAATTCTATCTCCGCTCTTTGCACCAGAACCATGACGCTGGCACCCGTAGTACTAACACTGTGAAACAAGTTCCGAGCATGGCACCTCTCCTGCTGCCCACCCTGACAATTTAGTATCATTCAGTATTACACCCCATCCTTGTTGGTCTTATCCAGGGTCCACAGGGCCTCCTGTCACAGGCAAGCCCTGCTGCCAGCTCTGGGCAAGGGTACGTGTTTATTGTGTGCACTGGAAGGCTTTTCTTGTTGTTTACTTTGTTTGTTGTTGTCATTCAGAGCAAGGAGGTATGGGGATCAGAGTGATGGGAAAGGCAAAGCAAGCAAAGTGCATCATTACAGCTGGCCCATCCAATACAGCAGCTCCTAACCATATTGCTACTATTTAACTTAAACGTACCTTAAAGTGAAATAACATTAAAAATTTAGTTCTTCAGTTGAACTAGCCGCTTTCCTGGTCCTCAACAGCCACATGTGGCTAGTGGCTGTCATATTGGACTGCCTAGACTTCAAACATGACTGTTATCCTTGAAAGTTCTTTTAGACAGCACTACGCTAGAGTATGTTACAAACCCTTCGGGTAATCTAGCCCCCTGGCTCAATTTCTTTACCATGTATGTAGGTAACAGTTTATATTCTGCATGGCATCATTTTCCTTCATTGTGTCTCCAGAGACCATCGTGTTTATGCACAGCTAATGCTTTTACACTTTCCTCTGTATGAAATTTGTTCTTAATATTACCTTTGATACTAATTAAGGGGGATTTGGAAGTGAGAACACATCGGCACTGTTAAAGTTAATGGCTTAATCCTTTAACACTGGAGACAACTTCGCGAGCATGTTTGAAAGGTTTTTATTGACGTGTAGGGAACGCTCCCCTTCATCACCCCTGAGCATGGCCTACTCTGCTCTCCCTAGGAGCTCTGTCACCTATGCGTCCTCCCAAGAACTGGTCCTTAGAAAATGTCCCCAGGTCTTAGCATTTCTTATCAGAAAAGTAAACTGCTAATAAAAGAGAAGAGATTATTTTTCCGGGTAATTCTAGAATCACCAAGTTCCAGGCTTGGTTTTTAATCTGTTTCTTAGAAATGAACTTGGAGTAAACAGTTTCTTTTTATTTAGGAAGAATATAGGTAAACGATAAACAAAAGCAGTTGATGGTACATCAAAAAATGACCTCACAGGCTGCCAGGGGCTGGGTGGCAAGGAGAAGAGGGAGAGGTTAGTAAATGAGCACAAACTTTCAGTTGTTTCATGCATAAGGACTAAGATTCTGATATATAGCATGGTGACCATAGTTGATCACTCTGTGCTGTATAATGGAAATTTGCTAACAAGGTAGAACTTAATAGTCTCATACATACACACACAAAAAAAGGACTATAAACTATCTCAATAATTGTATTTGTATTACATAGTGAAATAACTATGTATTTCAGCACCCTGGTTAAATAAAATGCTAATAAAAATTTTTAAATAACTTCACAATTGATTGTTAACATAATTCCAATTCTTGTATTTACCTAATTGAAATATTTCCAGAGAAACAGAGCTGGGGTTTTTCAGTAGTTTTATGATGCCTTTTTTTCTTGTCCTTTTCTTTTTCAAAACTTTGCTTACACGTGGAGTACATGAGATACGTTAACTGTGATGAAAACCTCAGATGCTTTGTAGGGATGGCTGGTAGCAGAGATGAAAGAAAGGGTCCCAGTTCGTGCAACAGAGAAAAGTGAGGGTTGACATCGACTGTAGGGTGTGTGTCACCACTCAACAAATGCGTGTGGAACCCAGCTGGGTGTGTTGGATTGCCAATTTGTGACTTCCGTATCTCATAGCATCCATTCATTGTTCTTTTTCTAAAAATTTTGATGAGTTTATTGGGATGACATTGGTTAATAAAATTATATAGCTTTCGGGTATACAATTTTCTAATGGTCTCTTTATATTTTATTCTGTGTTCCCCACCCCAAATCAAGTCTCCTTCCATCACCATTTGTCCCTCCCTTTATGCTCTTTGCTCTCTACCTTCCGCCAGTCCCTTCCCTCTGGTGGTCACGATGCTATTGTCTGTCTCTATGAGTTGTTTTGGTTTTTTTGTTTTGGTTTTTTTGCTCAATCCCTTCACCATTTTCACCCAGGCCTATTCATTTTTCTGCATGCCTTAGTTTTTGTCCCGCAATTAACTGATGTCATTACTTGAGAAAAAAGTCATATCTTATCCATCTTTTACATCCTTCGTAGTGTCTACCACAGCGATAGGAACAGCAAACGCTCACTCACCAGGAATTGCTAATTGCTGGTTACTGTTATAGGCAGAATATAGGTATCATAAACCCCAGAACCTGTCAATATGTTGTTACATGGCAAAGAGGAATTAAATTTGCAAATGGAATGAAGATGGCCGATCAGCTGACTTTAAAATAGGTAGATTGACCTGGATTGTCACAGAGGGGCCAATGTAATCCCAAGGGTCTTTAAAGGGGGAAGAGAGAGGCAGAAGAGGAGTCAGAGTCAGAGAAGGAGATATAAATATGGATGCAGGGGCCTAAGTGATGGGATGTGAGAAACCCTTGACCCGCTGTGACTACCTCTGAAGATGGAGTAAGGGGACCACAAGCCAAGCAGTGAAGGTGTCCTCTAGAAACTGGAAATAACAAGGAAATGCATTCTGTCCTAGGACCTCCAGAAAGGAAGAGATCTCTGCCAACACTAGTTTTCATCCAGTTATGACCCATGTTGGCCTTCTAAGCTACAGTTTTGTAGGACGATAACTTTGCGTTGTTTTAAGCCACTAAGTCTATGATAATCTGTTACAGCAGCCATAGAAAACTAATACAGTAAAGAGGCTTCTTTCTCTTTTCTTAAAAGAGATGTGTCAATTTGTTACACTTATGACCCCTAACCATCACCAAATATTCCATTGTCTATGGAGAGCGCACATTGACAGAGGTGTGTGCCGAAGGAAACCGAAGGAATTTTCTCCAAAGGGAAAACTTTTTCATTATTTTAAATAAGTGTCTCACATCCTCCCTCCAGTGGTTTGCGTATTCAAGACGATTAACTCTCTTGTGGGTGTGGGAACTTGGGGCCATGGAAACATTTATTTGCTGCCATCTCTCTCCCAGGGCCCAGCATCAGCTTTGCACATGGGATTACATAATTGATAATTATTAAGTACAGTTTAAAGAGGCATACTTAACAGACTAATTGTTGACCAGAAGTTCTATTGGATTTTTTCTAAAGCAGCCTTCTCCTCTGCTCTTGCTCAAGGTAACCAGGTTTTTCTTTTTTCTTTTATCAGAAGTCCTTGAAGTGTTTCTGCAGACTTCAATAGTCAGTCACTGGTATGACAATTTTCACTAGAAAGCTGGAATTAGATGCTTTTGCCCCAGGGCAGGGAAGGGAACTAGGTGGACCTGGTTGTATTGTATTATTTTCTTAGCTTCCCTGAAGAGAAGACGGAAAAACAAGAACCGGTTCCCCAAGATAGCTATTTATCAGAGAAAGAAGAATCTGATCATCAAAACAGATTGATTAAATTTAATTTTAGGGGAGAAATTAGTTCATGGGGTGGCATATGCTCCTAGATGATGCCTAAGGTCTCTTGCAACAAAAAAAAAATTCTTAGAATACCTCTGGTCATTAGAAAATCATCCATTTCATGACATTGTTCTGGCAGCGTGTACCTTCCCTCTCCCTTCTCCTACACAGTCCTCCCTTCCTCCTACCCCCAGCCCAGCGCTGGCCCTCACCCCACACCTCACCAGCTGGAGTTGGACTGCTTCACATGATTGCTAGTACAGGGGTCCTTTCTTAGTTCCTTGTATCACTGTGTACACTTGCAAATATCACCCCTTCTTTTGATAAAATTTACCAGGCACCTGACTGGTGAACACCTCTAGCTTATACGCATGGAATTAGCGTAATAAGTCATTAGTCTGTTCCCTGTTACTCCCCCTGTGCAGGCACCCACAGATTCCCCATGGACACTTCCCTCAGCCTCAGCCGAAGCCAGGAGCAAGGACGCTGGGGATTCAGGCCGTGGGAGTCAGCTTCCCATAGCAAAGAGCAGGGCAAAAAAGTAATAAATGGATTCAAGAAGGTGGAAATTAGACAGAGAATAGCTTACACGGGGTTACTTTGTCAGGACAACCAGGAGTCATAAATTTCCACTTTTGGTTTTTATTGAAACCCTAACTCATCGGTTAAATTCCTCTTGTGTTTGGGGCGCATTTTTCTTTGAAATGACAAGAACATAAACATTCTGCAATTGCCCCTCCTTTTTTTTCTGTTTTTCTTCAAGGTCTTATTGAAGGGCTATTTTCGCCTGGATTTCTTAAGTCCTTTTATTTCTGCTATATAAATGATGTCTGCCTTCACCTATGTAATAGATTCCCCTTCACATCCCTACTGTCTATTCAACATTGACAAGTAACCTTTGGCAAACAGTAAGCATGCAGTAAACTGTAACCATTTTTATTAGCCATGCACATCCGATTAAATAAGGGAAGGCCTTTGAGATAACAAGGATATTTATAGGCTAAAACAAGCATATATCTGGTTAATCAGGTAAAACTTTAAATTTCACTGAAAGTTTATTAAGGAGGAAAAAGATAAACAAGTTGAACAACATTAAAGGAAGCAGTGAGACAAGTAAGAATGCAGGTCCCTTTACAGAAAAATCGCCTTGTTTCTTTAGTAAGTCAGTATGGGGTAAAGAGGGAGTGGGGGGGGGCTTTTTTATCAGGATTCGGCAAACTTTTTCTGAAAAAGTCCAGATAATAGTATTTTAGGCTTTGCGGGCCACAAAATGTCTGCCGCAACTTCTTCCAACAATCTTACAACAACTGGAAGCCTTTAACTTTCCATAATTATAATAAAAGCTCTCTCTCTCGTCAATAACTTAAAAATACACCATTTTACTAGGATTTTCATGGAATATCCCCGTACGAAAAATAAGGGAATTCAAATTTTTCAGTTATTTAGAGCAGCATAAAAAGAATGTCAAAAGATGTTAAAGAAAAGAAGATCTGTGAGTCAGAACCGAGAAAAAAATTGCACACCAGTGATCTCAGAACTGAAGATGCGACAAAAAAGAGAGGTGCTTCCAAAACAAAGTTAGTTTTCAGTGCGCTGAAAAAATAATTCAGTAACATGAGCAATTGGCTTAGGAGGAAACATCGTTTGCTCCATCTAGGCTCAGGGTGAGAGAGGAGGGATGAGAGAAGAAAAGAGAGAAATCATTCAATCAAAGGAAAATGTAATCAAAATAGGGGAGAAAAATACATCATGGAGGATCTTTATTCCAGCTTTTTGTGCACCAGACTCACCCCTTCTGCATCACTCATTGATTGTGTCATAACCATGCTTGAATTATTGGCGGTTTTTGTAATGAAATTTTCTAGCAAACTGAATCATGCTTCTAAAGTTGTCTTTGCAGGTTCCAGATTGTTTAGAAGAAAACGTTATACAAATCCATGATATAAATGGCTATAATCATTGATGCTTTTTGTAAATGTTAAGATTACAAATACATGCTATTATCCACTGGGTGAGCTATCCTTCCTCTCCAGGAGACACTGGGGTAATTACAATAAAAAAATGGAATATTCATTCCTCCTTTCCTTCTATGTATTAGCTTCAATCCAAGTCTAAAAGTTGGCTGCTTATGCACACATGCACGCACCAAAATATTCAGTTAAATGAAAATCTATTTTCATTAGGCACAAAGTGGATGGTATGGTTTATATACCTGTGTTTGGGGGTTTTTCTCCCCTTTTAAGATTTTATTTATTTATTTTTAGAGAGGGGAAGAAGGGAGAAAGAGAAGGAGAGAAACATCAATGTGTGGTTGCCTCTTGCATGCCCCCCACTGGGGACCTGACCCACAACCCAGGCATGTGCCGTGACTGGGGATCAAACTGGCAACCATTTGGTTCACAGACCAACGCTCAGTCCACTGAGCTACACCAGCCAGGGCATGGTTTTATTTCTATGTTTCACACCTACTCGTTAAATCAGGTCCTCTCTCATGTTCACTGCAATTTTCCCAGAGCCATCAATTTCTCATTGTGCTTCTGAAGGGCTTCCGTAGAATTGAGTACTGATCAGATAACTCCATTGTCTTTGTAGCTATCATTTCCCCCATATCACCTGCAATGACATCCCCCTCCACTAGGACATTTTATAACACCTCATCAGTAAAATCATTTGCAACTGGACCACCATTTTGTTCTAGGAGAATCCATGTCTAACCTACCACTCAGGATGGTATTTGCTCCGCCCACCAGGAAGTGAGTTAGCCAGTCTCTAATCTTCCTCTTCCTTCCTGCTTTCTCAGACCGCTATCAGTACCCCATTACTTTGTGTTTTCTGAGAAAAGGGTGTCAGGACAAAAACAGATGTGCAAGAGATGCAGTAGGGAAGAAACAAGATAAGGTGGGAGAACCTTCAGATCAGGATGCAGGTCTGCCTGCTGTGGAAAGAGGAAGAGAAAGGAGGGCTGGGCTGCACGATTCTGAGAAAAGTTCAGGCAGCCTATTGGAATATCCAAAGCCTAAGTCCTCTCCTGGAAAGTCCTGCAACATCCCCACAATGAGCTTGCCTTCAAATACTTGCTGTGTTCACTCAGCAGCTGGAAACAGCCCACAAAAATGTCAGTGTAGCATGGACGTTGAAGTGATGCAAAGGGACAGCACCCAGGGTCATCGTTACGCCACCCAGGACAAAAGATCTGTGTGGCATATTTTCACCTTTTTCCCCTGGCTGTTCCCCCAGGACCATCAGCACCACCAAAATGCACAGCTAATTTTACAGGTAAACCAGCTGAAAATAATACCCATGGGGTAGTGTTTTGAGGTACCTAAAAGACCCTCCTGCATTCATTCAAAAGTTCCTAATCATCTTCATGGAATCCCATTAACTCCAAGCAAAAAGAGACCTATTTCCACGTGAATAGTGTGAATGTACAATTCTCTTCTCAAGGATATTTACATTTTATGGCTGTTCTCTCAATGAACTAAAGGACAGTTACTGTAGAGGAAAGGTCTTTAAAAAGTAATCACTATAAAACTAGTCTCCGTTTTGCATTGCCACAGACATATTGTCCATCCTTGGGGGAGTTAAGTAAAATCGGTGGGACTCATCAGGGGGTTCAACATTAAGTTAACAAAACTAAATTACTGGTACTACGGTCTTTGGAGGGGATAGAGTATCTGTGACCTTTAAGAGTTCATTCATGTCCCTAGTCACGATTAAAAATGTTTCCAGGTATTTTCAGTGTCCCCTAGGAGGACAAATTACTTCCCTCCCTTTCTTGTAAAGCACTGTTCTATGGAGAGAATTATAGAGTGAATATAGAACTGACAAGAGCTTTAGAAACTATTCAATTCTGCAATCTAACTTTTAATAAAGGGGAGTAAGTGACTTGCCCAAATTCAACTAGTTAAGGGCATGGTCAATGACTGCATACAAATCTATCATCTCCCTGGCTGCTAGAACAGACCATTTGAAAACTAAATGCTGCTAAGAGTATTAATTAGTTTTGAGAGCTTTTCATTCACGTATGCAGACAATTCAAATAAAGCACTGTACATTGACCCAGTTTTCTTATTCTTCTGTGTTCTGTAAGGTTTCATTCTTCAGATCTTTTGTGGATAACATCACCTCTAATAGTAGTTGTCAGGAAAGCATTTCTGCTAATTACCAGTGGAGACATGACAGAGATATAAGGAGCAAAGTTAGTAACTCCCACAACAGCAACCTTTCTCTGTTTTCTTGAGCTGAAATGCCTTGCAACTCTCTGGGCACAAGCACAGGGACTGAGAAGTCCTTCCTTTCTAGGCAAGGAGGTCATTCCTTGATCTTCCTCAGAGATTTCATCATCAATAAACCATCAGTTGCCAAGGGTTGGTTGGTTTTGATAATTCGTAGTTCCACTTTTACTGAATAGAAAAGTAACATCAATCACAGTCATAGAAATTTCTACGTTGCTCCACTCCCAATCCTTTTTTGTATTTAAAAGCATAACAATGTCAGTAGAATTAATTAAGTTGCTGTCACTGTTTCTCTCTCATACTCACTCACTCACATGCTCCTGTGTTAACACACATTGAGATCAACAAAATACACATTTACAGAGGCACCCACCTACACGTGAAAGAAGAGGTGCTAATTTTTTTTTTCATTGGTACCTTTTACCTGTGGTTTTGGATCATTTTGAAAGCATATTTTAAAGAACACAGGGACTGTGAGACAACTAAGTTTTCTCAAAATATTAAACATTAAGCATTCTGAATAGTCTGCATTAGTCCCCTGAAAATATGCAGATTACAAAAAGATTAATCAATAAGCTAATCAAAGTTTGATCGATAGTTGAAGGAAAATGGGATGCCATGTCCTATTCAATTTATCTCACATAGCTAGCCTAACACCGCAAAGGGAGTTTGGTCCCTGAGAAGGGACAACACTACACGGTGGGAAGCGGGGTTCCTGTTTGACTTGGCGTTCCTGGCTCACCCACTGTGTGAGATGAGGTTAAGTCTCTACTGGTTCAACCGGGCTAAGGAGGAGTTGGGAGACATGAGTGATTCTAGGTAGTAAACTCTGGCACCTAGGGGTGCTTAATAATAATTTCCTTACTTCCTGTTGCATTTTCACAAATAGACCCAATTGAAAGGGTAATGCTTGGGTCTGAGATGCAGCACGTTTCTTCACGGAGTTACCAAACTCCTTTGACTATAGCCCCCATCATTGAATCTGGTACTCAGTTTTTGATTTAAAACTACTTCCAACTGGGCTCCATTAGGACTCCCCCAGCTCTTCAACCTAGACATTTCCTTTCTTACATTGCTAGTTTGCACAGGTAGACCTCTGGGCTTGGCTTTAAGAACAACAATATGCCAAATCCAATGTCACAGCCTTGGCTCCACAAGTGTGTCACCAGTAACGACTGAATGGCAGAGGTTTACCCAGGCATCATATCTTCTGTGGCCTCAAAGGGTGAGGCGTCCCTTTCTGTTCTGTAACCTAACTTCTGCCCTGCATTCTAGGGCAGACTCCATTTGCAAAAAGGTAAATCTGAGACCACACCTCAAAATAATCTTTTGCCTTCTCTTTCTGTGACATAGGGTGATAAGTAATCTATATCACTTATTGACAATATGTTTTTGATTATGATAAGTATCTTCCCAACTTTTTCTCATCTGATGCTCACGACTTGCCGATGAGGTAAGTGCTTTTATATGTACTGATAAGAGGCATATTATTTTAAATAGAGAAGGCAGTCTATATTTACCTAAAAGCTGACAAGTTTTCCCAATTTATCTATTTTAATCTCCATAAAGAGTAGGAGTGTCAGAATCAAACTGTTTTTCAGGCCCATATTCATGGAGCTAAAAGGAGCTACAGAGGTTAAGCCACCAACACCACGCTAGGCTCCTTTTACAGTGTAGAAATGAGGTCCGAAGTGTTGGAATGCTTTCCAAATGGCCAGAGAGCTAGAAAGACCTAAGGCAGGACTGGTTTCGAACCACCATCTGTCCCAGTGTCGTTTTGACAATACCATGCTGTCAATCTATTGAAGACACTGGCTCGCTCTTTTAAATCTTTAGTCCTCATCCCATTCCCATGTGGTGACTCCGTTTCCAAAATCACTAGGGTGAGTGTGGCTGGGACGATGGTGGCGTGGCAGGGACCTGCCCTCGATTCTTCTAATGAGTGGTAAAAAGGAGTAAGAAGATTTGAGTTCAGAGAGATGAGAAGGAGCTTTGAAAAAAAAATCTATACAAATTATGTTAATTTTCACCCATGGAAACTTCAAGTGTTCAACAGAACTTTCCTAGACACGAGGCCTTGAAAACTCAAGTTTGGAACATTGTCACATATCCTTACAACAATATCTGGTCCCCAGATCCTCTTTCAATCTGAAGACCAAGGATTAGTACCAGAAAAATCCTTTTCTGCCCCTGTCCTTTTCTGTCTTTTATGGTTGGGCAACTGGGCTTTCATCTCCAGCAAATTGGGGAGAGACCCAAACACTCCCTCAGTGAGAACAAAAGCCGCTAAAGGACAAATAATGAAACTGCCTTTCATATTACAAGCTTCACATTTCACTTTCCTTTCCCCTTTCTCCACGCTTTGCTTCATTTGGAAAGAAAACCAATTTTTAAAAGCACCAAACCCCCTTTCTGTCAGGAAGCTTGGCAGAATTGATAAATACGGGGAGACATCTTAATGGGGGTGCTGTCAGCAAACTCCTTCTTTTAAACAAATAAATGTGAGAAATGAGAACATTCAAGAGGCCTCTGTGTTTTGTAAGAGAAAAGAAACAGAGCATTCGTTTCCACAGCAATAACGGACTAAACTTGGCTCAGAGGAACCTCCCTCATTATTGGAACGCCTCGTTAGCTGGTGTATCAGAAGTAACCTGGGCCCTTCCCCCATCGTGCCACAGGAATGGCTTCTACAAGCTGCTGAGTGTCCCTGGTTCTCCGGGCTTCCTCATCCCCCCAGGTCCACGCTGCCTCTCCAGGTGAGGCTGTCTGCTCAGACGCAAGTCTGGTCACCACAGATTTTCTGGGCTTAAATAAGAATCAGACTGCTCTCATTTATCTCCACGTGGACAGTGCAATTTGTCAAACTCAAAAATGCCCATCGGTGTAAAGGGTTTAGGGAAAGAGGAGGACTGAGTGAGGAACAAGAGACTGGTGTGGCAGACGAGCCTTTGAAGAAACCCCCCTTGATCAATCAACCGCGAGACAGACGCGGTGCCTTCTCCACCTGTAACCAAGCAGTGCAGAGCCTGTCTCCCGCATTCATCCACCCAGAGGGCACAGGCCACAGGCTCTCATCCAGGTAAATGCAGAAGGCTGGTGATTCAGCTTCAAGAAGGGATATATCCATTCATTTCCAAACTGAATGCTCTCTGCTCTCACGGCCTGGCTATTAAAAAACAAACAAACAAACACAACAGATCCCTGGTTCCCCTCTGAGTCTGCTCTGCTGACAATGTGGTCTTAGCTCCATGAGGGTGCCGACAGAGTGACCGACATATGCTTTGCCACTGAATACTACTTGGCATGCGGTTTTCTTACAACCCAGAGACTTGGATTATATTGTTGTTTTTCTTGTTTCCAAGCCTATCGCCGTTGAAGTATGTGCTACAATACTGTTCTAATGGAGATTTCAGGTTTTTAAGTCAGCGTGAGACAGTTTAGCTAAATGCTCATCACGGGTGTTTCTTCTTTTCTCCAGGCTCATGGTTAAACTGCATTTTCAACCCTCTCTCACAATTAAGAGGACCAGGTGACAGAATTCTGACCCAAGAAATATGGACAAAAGTGCTCGGCACATCCAACCCTGGCTCATAAATGAGCCCATGCAATCTTTGTTTCTCCCTTCCCTTGCCTGCTAACCTGATGCGAAAATCCCAAGGAGGACTTCAAGGCCCCAGGGAACACTTAAGTCCCTAGAAAGAAACTTGGGTCCATGAATGTGACTGTGTGGAATGGAGCTTCTCCACCAACCTGCACGGGACCAGGATGGGAGCAAAACACAAGCCTTTATGAAGTTAATTCACTGAGATTTGAGAGTTGCTTGTTCCCCACTTAGGCTAACCCTCTGCATCCAGGGTGGGCAAAGGTAGGGTTACAGTTGTGAGTACATGAAACACAGGGTTTATTCTTGTATTATTATTTATTTATTACTTTATTTTTTCCATACGAGTAACTGTAAGCCTACTTTTGCCCCACCCTGTATAAACTGAGAGGAGAAATATCGATGTTAGCTGAATTGCACTGTGATTAGCTTGAAGGAGGCCGAAACTTAAGTCACTGTTATAACCCCAGCGCCAACAGAACGCATACCATATAACTGAAGAGGATGAGAGGGGACGGGAGAATAGGGAAACATCTACAAAATATGTTAAGATATGTTATTATATGTCATATGGCAAAATTAAATTAGCTCTACAGTCACAGTAAAGTGTGCAGGGAAAAAAAGAGAGCAGAGAACAATTACTTATGACTGGGAGCATCTGGAAGGCTTCATGGAGGAAAGAGAAAAGATAAGTAGATTTTTACCATTTGAGAAGCAGAAAGGTGGCTCTGCTAGTTAAGCAAAACCATTTTCTTTTAAATTTTAAAAATTTAACCATTATTGTATTTTTCCATTACCACTTGTCCTCTTATACCCGCTCCCCTCAGCAATCACCACACTATTGTCCATGTCCATGAGTCCTTTTTCCTTTTTGATCGATCCCTCCACTCCACAACCCCTCCCCCAGTAGCTGTCATCTGCTCTTCATCTATGAGCCTGTCTCTGTTTAAACAAAACCATTTTAAATTCTGTGGCTATTCTAAGAACGGTAAGTGGTCAGCTGGAGGAATAAATGATTTTTAAAGAAGTGGCATTATCGTTACCAGAGTTTTAGAATACCAACTCCGACAATACTATGAAAATGAATTTGAGAAGCACGAGATTAAAGTTAGCACCTGCTACAAGGGTATTATGATAACGAATGGTGAAGGGTCCTGCCAGAGGCCCTAGGACTCTGAGAGACACTGATGGTAGGAAATTAGATTGGCAAAGACATTTGAATTAGTCAAGAATCACCACAGAGTGCCTGGCCCAATAAAAATCATCATGGAGGTATAGGTAAAGCTTAGTTGTGGTTAGGGGAATTTTAATTTTGAATCATGACTATATATTTCAATTTGTCATGAGGGATTTTCATGGGTGGCCCTGTGCAGTGCAGCACCAGAGAAAATCTGACTTCCTGATATTATTAATATTAATCTCCTGTGGTTACCAGCTGACAGTGACCGATGAGGCAGTAGACAAGACCAGGTAATCTACCAGAGCATCGGTAAAGCTAAAAATGCAGCAAATTAATGGGAAAATTCAGCTAGATCAGTGTAATGCAATCCTATAAGATACTCCCTAGTTTTAAATATTCCCAGGGCTTCTTACCACCTACAGTAATTTCTCAGGTAGTGATTCTTAGACCCCCTGCATCTAAATCACCTGAAACACTAAAAGGTCACACTCTCGCTCACCCAAGTCTCACTCATGACCTACTTAATTATCATCTAAGTAGATAAAATTTAGGGATTTGAATTTTAAACATCATCTCCTCCTCTCCTATCGCATGATCCTTTATCACAATGAAGTTTGGGAATCACTACCCTAAAAATAAATTCATGATCTCAGCATGGTAGTTAAAATGTCTTCATAAACTTGCCCCAACCATCTTTTACCCCTCCTCGTTCTTTCCCACTGGTCTTATATTCTAGCCCATGGAATGAATAACTATTTCTGAGCATACTAGTCTTCCCCCCAACCTCAAAACCCAACATACATTGTTCACATTGTCTAGAAAACTTCCTCCCTGACCACTTCCCAAAATTCCATTCATCTCAATAAACTATAGCGACTACATAACCTTTTGAAAAAGATTTAGAATCAGTACACGAAGCTTTAACTAGATCTTTGCTGAGTTCGTGGTAAACTCCATGCCCACAGTGTGAGAAGGGCACGGGACTCAGTCAGGCCTGGGTCTCCTAGAGTCAAGCAGATTCCGCCATGTAATGGCACTCAGCACTGTGGAAGCTGCTCTCAGGTGGAGGGAGACAGGCTCGATGGAGTAAGACAGGTTTTCAAAATATTTGAATGAATGATTAGACTAGAATAATTGTCTCGACCCCTCATTTCCCTTCGGTTGATTTAAACAGTTTTTATGCCCATTCAAATTATGGCCAATTCAGTTAAAATCCCAGCCACTTAAGTGTTTGAATGCTAAACAATGGGTTAATTGAATAGATTTTTCACTCCTCCACTGTGTAGCTTTGCTGCGGAGAGCCTTGGCCTGATACAGAATACAAGACTGGCCTTCTGTCTTTGCTGCGCAGCCAATGCAGGTGCAGCTCAGATCCATGGGCAATTGCAAATGGGCATGAATTATTTATACAGGTGGAATCTAGTCTGTCATGCCCACAGCCCAGGCACGCAGGTGAGAGTACAGAGAAAACACCACATGCACCTGTCTCCATGGTTAGGCCACAGCCTTGAACCAGCCAAACGTGGAGAGGCCAAGAGTTGAGGAATTCTACTCTTTTTCAGAGGATGCTGTCCTAGGGCAAATTTTCTATAACACACTGACTGCTGCTGGCATCACAGTCTTTTAGACATAATTGCAAAATACAAAAATGTGTCTTTGCCACACTTTCCTTATGCTTCCCTCTGGCCATGGCTGTCACAGTGACCACAGACTGCCCACCATGCTCTCCTTTCACATAACACTATCTGATATCCAAAATGACTTTTGGCTTTTACCAATCATTGAGAAATACCATATTTTTTCTAACACATAGATCTTATGAGACAATGTGATTAAGATGTTGGTAATTTAAGGCTTTCCCACACGTGGTCCTTCATATCCACACTGCTCTCTCTCTCCCCATGTATGAATACCCCCTTCTCATCCCCCTGCTCTCAGCTTAAATGTCAACTTAATGAACCTGCTCTAACTACTCCATCTAAGGAGGTTGCACCCGTCGCCCAGGCTTCATCATGTCAACCTGTTGACTTCCAGCACTTCCAACATTGCTCGATTGTTTCTTTACTTGTTTACTGCTTATGTCTTTTGAGACAAGCTTTGTAAGCTCCATGAGGAGAGGTGCTTTGTGCAAAGTACTGCTCTGTTCACAGCTGCCAATGTGAATGCTTGGCACATAGAAGGCACTGAGAAAGTATTTGTTAAGTGAATGGATGATTGGAAGACCCACCTCAAGAAAGATTTATATTCTCAAAAGAGTATCTCCTTAATAATCCAGACCAAATAACGGCTAATGGGCAAAGGAAGTAACTCCCTTTATACCTTTCCTTTTGCTATCATGCCCACACTAAATATTTGAATAATCTGAATTTGTGTTATACCTGGCTGTAGACATATGTATACGTAGAGAGAGAAGCCAATGTCTGTTGTGTTATATAACACTCTGGAACAACGTTTGTGAGGCAGGCAGAGGCTCTGTCTATGCAGTAGGCAATTGAATGGGACCACAGCTGATCCCTGACCTCCTTTGTCTCCCTCCCTGCTCTTGATCGTCCGGGCCAAGTTAATCCAAATGGATTGTAGAGCTGCAACGATGGATTTGGTCCATGTGCACATCACATAAGTGAGCAAACAGGCAAACGAGTAATGAAAAAAAATCCCTTCTTTAAGTTCTCAGTACTCCGCCTATTAGTGTTTACTATCATTCGACCCTGAGAATATGGAAGTAAAATATTAATGCATGCACTTAACACTAATGTCCATAATAATAATGAACGTCTTTGTAGCCGACTTAGTGCCTGGAGAACAGAATGTTATAAGCATAATTTCTTAGTTTTGTTTTATGATAATTGGTAGCAGTTGGTATTAAATCGTAACTATCCAGCTTCAAGACAGCATTGAAAAGCACCAACCCTCAATGAGAGTTATCCTCGGAGTAAATACATGTTAGGCTTCCATGATGAAAAACCCACTAAATAAGACAAACCTGTTTTTCTCAGCCCTCCCCATGTACATACACACAGTTCAGGAAAGAGACAACTAAGCGTGTAAAGGAAATATAAAGCCATGCCTAACAATGACAAATGCCGTGGCTACCGTCTTCTGCATGGCTAGAAATCACCATGCTGTGTTGGAATAAACAGTTGCACTGCACACACAGATGAAGAGCCTATCTGAGGCAAACAGCCAAGAAAAAAATAGAGAGAAAAGGCGGGATGGAGAACAGGGAACACTGGCAAGCTTTATCTCTAGTGAACACAATGAGCTTCTTAAAGATGGCAATAAGAAAAGAAGTTTCTACCATCAGCCTGGAAAAAAGAAAGCACATAGCATTTCTCCAGGCCAATCCCTGCAAAGCCCCCAGAGCCTCACTCAACACCCTCTGGGGCGGGGGGGGGGTAGCAGGGTTTTTGTGTTGGCCTGGACTGAGAATTATCTCTTGGTTGTCACTGAGTAGTTACCCTGGAAGTGTGGTCTTCAGACCAGCACCTGGTGGTGGCATCACCAGGGAAGCTGTTTAAAATGCGAATTCTCTGCCCCTACCCTAGACTTACTGAATTAGAAATTCTAATCAGCAGTTTGTTTCAACAAGCCCTGCGAGTGATTTTACACACGCGTGCTCAAATGGAAAAGGCACTGCTCTGAGCAACAGCGGGGGCGTCAGGAAGACTGGTTCTCCTGGCACATTACTCCAAGGGCCACGTCAACCCCCCCGAACTTCAAATGGTCCTTCTTATAGATGGACGTGCGTCCTTCCAAATTCATCTATTGGAGTCCTGAGGCCCAGTGCCTGAGAATAGGACTGGGTTTGGAGGTAGGTTCTTTAAAGAGGTCATTAAGT
This sequence comes from Mormoops blainvillei, assembly GCA_004026545.1. Lineage (NCBI taxonomy): Eukaryota > Metazoa > Chordata > Mammalia > Chiroptera > Mormoopidae > Mormoops > Mormoops blainvillei. Next base: position 63,802 of record PVJD01004492.1, read on the forward strand.
TAAAATGAGGTCATAAGGGTGGGCCCTAAATCAATAGGACTGGTATGCTTATACAAAGAAGAGATTAGAACACAGGAAATACACCAGGCATGCAGCCATCTGGAAGTGAAGGAAAGCGGTCTCAGGAGAAACCAAACCTGCCAAAACCTTGATCTTGAACTCCCAGTCTCTAGAACTGTGAGAAAATGAATTTTTGTTGTTGAAACCACTCAATCTCCGGTATTTTTTTGGTAGCTGGACAAACTGGTATGGCCTCTTCCCTTCATATCCTCCCAACTTAGCAGGCTTCTCATCGCAGTGCTCTCCCTGGTTTCTCTGAGGTTTGCTATCACTGTGCTTAGTACGTTGTGTGATGATAGCTTCAGTTCAGTTCTCTCTTGCCTACAAGACTATCTTAACCGTCTGTCATTCCCCAGTGCGTTGTGCATGCCTAGCTCAGAGAAACCACTCAATTAACATGAGAATGAATAATAATGGTTTAGAGAATGACTAAGTAAGGCTACATGACTTACCCATCTCTGATAGTAAAATTTATAGAGCTGAAAAATATCTTTGAAATTGAGAGTTCAGTGTAATCTCCATCCGTCTTTGTCCGTATGTAAAGACTGGGAGGAAATCCAGCTGACCTAGCCTTAAGTCTCCACTTCACTCCTAATTTGCCGTGTGACCCTGAGCACATTTCTACAACATTTCTAGCCACGGTTTCCTCATCAGTAACATGGAGGTAAAATAGCACCTAATTTTCAGGTGAGTGTAGGGAGGATTAAGCAAGAGAATTTTGCCAATGATTTAGTGCTATTACCTGCACATAACTAACATTTACTGAGTGCTTATTATTAATGAAGAAGTTCCTTTTAGAAGAAAATAATTCACCTAAAGCCCAAGGTATCTCACATGACTTCTTACCTGAAAGACTGTGAATTCTGCAGGTCACTCATTTATCTAGATTTCACCTTTCCATTTCCTCCCTCCTCCCCTCAATCTGTGCCATTTCTATATTCCCTGCTCCTTTTCATTCCTCCAAATACTATGTGTATTGGTCTCTGCCAATTTCCCAGTTCCTGTCCTTTTTATCTATGTAAGAAAGATAACTTACTAGTGATTTACTGCAACTTGAAGGAGATGCTATAATTCTAAAGTAACATAGACAGCTTTGTGATTCGGTTACTCAAGACCAATTCAGTTGCGATTACTTGTGAGGATGGAATCACTGTTAGCACGATGGAAATACTTAAGATAACATACTAGAAAAAAATTTCAAGCTAAGAGTTAAGAACCTGTCATATATACCTCGCTCTTTCCCTAACTGATTCTATAACTGAACAACCGGTTACCTCTTTAAGCCTCCATTTCCTTACCTGTAAATGGCACAGAGGGATTTTTCTTAAAAAGAAGCATTTTTGAAAACCATTTTCATAATATTGTGCAATCAAGTTAAGAACCTGAAGAGCTAGTGGGTAGGGAGAAAGATGTGGGGAAAAAAGATGAGACTCTGAGGAATGAGATTCTCACGTGTTTCCTGATAATAGGGCCAGTAAAAAGGTGGGTGACAGGAAACACAATGAGGTTTTTAGAGTTACTAGCTAAGGCTTATATATCCTAATCTATAGCTAATGTTCACCTGTGTAGGTTAAGATCGCAGAACTAGGAGATACCATCAAAGCAGACAGGTCACTGAAATTCAGGTTTCCAGAAAAAGGGATCTGAAATAAAATTTAATTAAATCAGGGATGCTCGACTTTCTCTACACTATCAGTTGCTTTTATTCTAAGTATATCTGTACAATCAACTTCACATTTTTAGGCTTGTACAATCATCGGGTCTTATCCATAATGATTACCACCTTGGTACTTTTCTCTGGTAAGTGAAATTAGCATTTTCTCATAACTGTAAATGCTAAATTGCTAATAATCTCCCTGGGGTTTTCTTCACATGATGATGTCTTCAATGACTCCATCCCAGTTTAGTGTATTAAAATATCATGATTTATACTCTTAAGCATAATAATTTCCCTAAGGCTTGAACTAAAAATGGTAGATGTATTTTTTAAATAACTCAGTAAAACCTTGGATAAATGCTAATCAAATGACCAGTCCCAAAGAAACAGCCATCCTTTTATTTTTTTTTTTTTTAGGAAATGACATCACAACCAGAAACTAATAATTCCTAGAGAATTCAAAACTCTATAACAAAAAACTAAAGTCTCAGACCAAAAAAAATGCAAATTACAACAATCATTTTGAAAGAATCTGTGTATGTTAAATACCATCAGTGAGGTCCATAAAGCATGAAATTTCACACTTCGTCAGACTAGTTCCAGGTAGGGCACACCATAGAATCTAATATTTATTCCATTGGAAAAGTAAGAAAACAATTTACAATAAACCAATGGAAATAACTGCCCTTTTTTCTCTACCATTTTATGGACTCTAGGGAACTAAGATACACAGACAGCAGTAGCAGCGACCAAAAAACAAATTACAGCATATGATCAGGGAATACAGGAACCTGCCTACAGTCTCAAAAACACAACCCTGCTGTGTTTGAAATTCCTGTGAGACCAAACTTCTAACCACATTCTAGTTTAGAAGAAAACTTTGGAAAAATCAAAATAATTTATATAAAGCTAAGAGTCCAAGAAGGGCTACATTGAAAATTCTTTTCCCTATTTTCAACTAGAAGGGGAAAACATTTGTGTGAGGCTGACAGCATCCAAAGACCTTGAGAGGAGAGTGGGCAGGTGGTGAGAACAGAGCCTCAGTGTGCAATCCCCGAGGGACCAGCACCCTCCAGCTCAGGGGCCCAGCCAATGAAAGGACAGAGAGAGAGAGAGAGAGAGAGAGAGAGAGAGAGCATGAAGGAGTGCTGGGAGTGGGGTCAGGGAGGTTACTGTCCAAACCTGAAAGTGACGTTACATTATCTTAACCCACTGCAGCGAAAAGAGCTCAGTAATCTTGTCTCAGGTGACTACAAAGGTTGTGACATATATTTGGCCTTTGTCCTGCTCCTTGCAGGAAGCTCCTAAAACTACTGGAACTGACCCGGATGAGAGCGATAAAGGTGTCTTTTGTTATGTTAATGAGGTGACTTGGAAAAGGCCTGAGGATGGGAGCTAGTTGCCAGTGGAGACAGCAACTTAATTAGAGGGTTGGAACTTTCAGTCCCATCTCTGACTTCTAAGGAGGGAAGAGGGGCTAAATATGGAGTTCAGTCCCCAGTGGCTAATGATTTCATCAATCATGCCTGTGTAATGAAGCCTCAACAAACACAAAAGGGCAGAGTTTAGGGAGCTCCCCACACACAGAGGTGCTGGGAGCATGGTGTATCCAGGGAGCATGGAACTCCTTACTCCTTACCCTGTACTTGCCCTGTGTGTGTCTTTCATCAAGTGTTCCTGCATTACATCTGTTTATGATAAACAAGTAGTCTAGTAAGTAGAACATTTCTGAGTCCTGTGAGAGAGGCACTCCAGTAACTTAACTGAATCCCAGCAGGGGGTCATTTGAACCTCTAATTTATAGCTGGTTGGTCATAGGTACAGGTGCCCATATGGATTTTCATTTGGCATTTCAAATGGGGTTGAAGAGGACAGTCTCGCAGGACTGAGCACTTAACCTGTGTGATCTGACACTTTTTCCATGTAGGCAGCATAGGACACCCAGCTGGTGTCTAAGAATTGCTTGGAGTGGGAAAAGAACCCACACATAACAATCGGTGTCAGAATGGGGAACAAGAGACACCAAATGTACTCTAGCTCTTGATGGAAGTGAGAAGGCAGAGGAACTAAGAGGAAATGACTCATTCACTTGGATTCATTCAACAGGAGATGGTGAAATAGAGGGACTGGACAGTTGATATAGGAGAAAGACAGTTTAGTTAAATAGCAAGAATCTCAAAGGAGTAGAGATTGTACCAGAAGGTGCAGAAGCAGTGGACTTGGGAATGTCAATAGGAAGAAACAGAGATATCCTTGAATAGCATTTTCTTCTGAAAAATAAAAAAATAAAGTCATCTCAGAAGCTTTCAAGATTCCCTATTGCCTCTGTAAAGGTACTCAAGCCTGAATCGAATATACAAAATCCTGGGTTCAAATCTCTGCTTTGCCCCTTCTTATCTATGTAATACTGCACAAGTTACTTAACTTTTCCAAGACACAGTTTTCTCCTCTACAAAATGTGAGTGATTACCACCTTACCTTATCACTCAAAGTTGTTGTTAGGCTTAACTGAAATTAGTAGTGAATATAATAGGAGTACCTGGCATACAGTAGGCACCTGGTAAATGTTTACTATTGTTAACTACATCACTACTGAAGACTGCTTTATATTTTGATAATATAAGACATAAATTTGTTTTATACCACATAAGTAGAAATTTCTACTAGTGAGAAAGCCCCATTCCAAGACTATTTTATCTAGAGTCATCCTGTATACTTTGCAATCCAAAGTAATCCTGTTCTGACCTACCCATCTCCAGAGAAGATAATAATATACTGCAACAAAATGCTGTCCCTGGATGGCCAGAGAGTTCAGAGGAGCTAGCCGCTGAGGAGACTGAATGGACATGAGGCAAGAGCAGAGCAAGTACCTGGCACCTCCACCCACACAAGAGAATCCTGGACTGTCTGCAGTCCCTAACTCTGTAGCCAAATTCCCTCCCCATTCCTGAGAAGCACCAATATCTTAGGGCACATCAATTTCTAGGGACAAGTCCATGTCAGAGGTACGGCTTCAGGGACTCAAGTCAGCATGATTAGTCAAGCTGGAGTCCTTAGCCAAGGAAATGGGCTTGGCTGCAAATGAGGAAGGTGAGTAGCTAGAGGACTGCCATGAGAAAGGACTGAAAGAGGACGAAGAGCAGGACAGACCCAGCTCACTTGGGAAGAAGAAGGATGAAATGGAAGGTGATGAGCAAGCCCACTCTGGGAACCCCCAAAAAGTAATGCTACCAAATAAGTATGCTAATCATGCCCTAAAGTAACACCCAAGTAAAGCTCTGTGTGTTCAGAAACAGCTCAATGATAACCAGGGACAGTCTCCTTGTATAGGATAACCTTTCATCCTCCTTTGCCTGGGTCTGTCTTGGTTTATAATTGTTGTCCCAATGGGACCCCTTTTCATGTACGAAAGTACCCTACTTTTAGAAAAACAACTTTTGATTTGCTAGAGCTGTGGGCTTTCCTAGGAAAGCTGGAACCACTGAACATACTCAGAAGCACTCAAGGCATTTCTGGTCCTATCAAGACGGGCCTCAGGAGGCAAACCAGTGGCCAATAAAAGGCAGTGTAGTCTCTTGTGCCAAAAAGAAACTTTGGTACCACCAACTTCATGTGCTTTGAAAACTCCTAATGCACTTTGAGAGCACAGAGCCTTGTGATACTATTGATTGTCATAACTTGATTTCCAACAGGCATAGAAAGTCACATTTGCACATGGACTGCTGACATCAGTCCGGTGGGAAAATTTTTCCTAAGATAGTTGAATAAAAAGAAGTGAGACTCCTCCAAAAGGTAATCTGTGTCCCTATCAGGGATGTCATTTCCTCTTCCATATGTTACATTTAATTCCCTCCCAAACTATCTGCTTGCTGTCAGAAAGGTGGAGACTTCATCTGGCTCACTGAGTCTAATCCTGAGTTGCAGCCCAATACTCTATACTTGTTATTAAACTTCCTTTGGTACCATCATCTGCCCAGGTTGCCAAAGGTCACAAAGTTTACCCCCGCCACCGTGACATTTAATTGGAATAATTCTAGCAATTACATAATGTTGAATACAATTCAGTTCCTGCAATTGGGAGAAAAGACTGTGGCTGAGACCAAAACATGAGCCATGTCACAGGGGCACCCAAGTTGAGGCATCAAGTCAACAATAACACATTTAATCCACACTTATTAACAATCTGCACTGTGCTAAGGGCGGGAGTGTCGGTCCTCAAGAAATTTACCATCTAAAAGAAGACAAATATGAAAGTAGCTAGAATGCCATATTAAGTTGAATGATAATCTGTTCCACATACAGGTTTCATCATCATGATTTGGAAGACCCAGTAAGTTAGATGGTCTACAAGTTCATGTTTTTTCTTCTATTCTGGTTTTTTCACTAACCACTACAATAGATAAGAGATACTCTTAAGCTAAAGTATATTAATAGTAAATATTGCCCCACTATTGAATTTTCAACGTGAAAACCCATGTACAAAATGCTGATTAAAATACTGAAGCTTTAAAAAAAAATCAGAACATCAGCATCTAATGAATATTTTCCCCTTTGAAGTGATGTTTATAAGTGTACTTATTCTAGTAATGTTGTCATTGCTCAAAACATTTTTGAAATCTTGCTTTAAATTTGGCTTTACAGCATCAGGCCCAGTCATTCAAAAACCTTCCATGGTTGAAAACTTCATACAGTTGGGATTGTTTTTTGGAAGCAGTCATAAGGCATGATGATGAATAACTTTAATCCACAGTGAGTAATCAGAATCAAAGAAAGGCTATAATAGAAAAAGATTACTTTTTTATATTTCATGAAATGAGGACAAGTGATAGGAATGAGTGGTACCTCAATGAGTTGAGAAACGCCAGACACAGAACTGTTGAGAAGGGAGAATAAGCCGCCATGGGCTCACCCGGACTTTAGCATTAAGAAGCCGCAGAATATTCTGGAAAAGTATTCCATAGAGTACTCTGGAAAAGAAAGCATAAATCTTTCCTTTTCAAGTGTCTAGTGCCCAGCACAGTGAATAGCATATAGTAATCACCCCATAAATGATTAAAGGGCGAAACTATAACAAATTGGTTCCATTATCTTGTTGGAAGACAATAATGTTTACTTCAAATATATGTGAAAGTAAGGCAGACTGCACTTTATATGTTGCTATACCATGATGTCATGTGTTTGCCAGTCCTAGGGTCTCTTTAATGGACTCAAATTCTCAAACCCATGTTGTAGTTTTGCAACTGTCATAATTTTAAAATACAAAAAGTATGAGGAATACTAGGAACAAGGTACTCACCAGTTAGATTTAATAAATGCTATTGTCCAGCCATTTCTGGGGACTGAAACACACAGAAAAACGATAGCGGATGCTCATTAACGTTGTCGTCGGCAGGACAAAGAAAAGACACTGAAAGTGCACCTATAAAATAGTGTCCTTTCCTATCTGGCTGCCTCTGTAACTTTCCTCTTTTTTTTTTTTTCTATTTGTATATCCTCCTGACTCTTCAAATTATACCTTTAAAACTTTGCTTTTACTTTGTGCCTCCACCTGGCTCTTGGAAAGGCTTTTGTAATTTGGTGTTAATGGCATATTTTGGACTGTAATCTCCATTTCACTTATTTGGAGTGCATTTTTCTCCCAAATTTCTCTTCCTTTCCATTCAGCCCAAGTTGCAAATAATAATAATTTCCTCTAAACACCCACCTTGATGGTTCCTTTATACACTCCATTTTACTCCCAGCTATGTCCCTCCGCCAGACCCTGTAGAATAAAACCAACAAAAAGCCTCTCATTTTAAGAGAGAATCAAACCATTATGCCATGTTATTTTACTGTATTTAGGTACTATGTTTATCATGTTCTAATGTTCCATGCTTCTTGGCAGCAAAGAACATTGCTTTATTGTGACATTTTCAAATGAAAACTACATGACAGTAACAGTTTCCAAAGAACTCTTATTTACCTTGGCAACATTTATGAGTGGTGGGGGAAAAAATACATAAAACCACCGCTTTGAGCAAAATGCTACAATGATTATTTAGCAAACAAGCTCACATATTAGAACGGCAGAGGGAAGATTGCTTCTACAGACTAAATTACACTTCACACACAGGCACTGTTGAATGGCTTTCTACAGAGGTTACATTTAAATTATAGCTCTTGCTAAGTAAACATCTCATGGTTTGCGTGTGAATTTGAATTACGTGTCTAGCAGGCAGCATGTTTATGGAAAAAAGTCAAGTCGATAGATTGCTAAATTGCTACAACATTTGTAAGGGACAATGAAGAAGCTTTGAGAGAGGTCCCACTTTCTCTCCAGTAAGAAAATGGTTTGGCAATTCTGGACCACAGTGAGCGATCGACCTCTGATTTCATTCAGAAGCACCAAAAATTTGCTTCAGTGCTTTCTCTTTAGAAATATAATAGGATGCCTTATGCTTGGAGATTCTGGAAAAGTACATTGTAGGACTTCCAATTTTGTTTTAATTCCTAGAAACGAGGCAAATCTATGAGTTGTCTGAGTCCCAGAGAAATACGCTCTGGGGCAGTCAAAACAGATGTATCGGGTAAAAGTACATTAGCCAAAAGATATATACCTCTAAGTAAACAGTAGTCAACCTTCTCAGAACATGCTAAGCTCCCAAGTCCATCCTGGGTACCCTGCTCAGTACACTGCAACAGAATATGTCTTACCTGTCTCAGCAGGAGTGCATCCCCTATAAAGGTGAGAGGAGGGACAGGTGACCTTCACGATTCTGTCTAACTCAAGATTGTGTGATTCCATTGCGGGTACATAATGCATTTTTCTATCAAAAGCCCTTAGGAATTAGATGCTTTTTCACTTCTTAAGATCCAAGTTGAGTTTCTGCTGCAGGGAGCACGCGTTTACCATGGAGGAGTATGGTGGCAAAGTCTCAGCATATGTACCAGAGAACAGCCACTTCTCAGGGTCTCCAGTCCTCCCTGGGTAAAGACAAAGAAGAAAAAGAAAGGGCCGACTGACATCCTATGCAGACCAGCAAAGACCACCAAAGAAAATAACTGGAAAAATCAAGCTACACAACTTCTGATAACTGATGGTGCAGGAAATTCAAGGGCACCCAACTACATTTCCATATATTTGTGTGTGAGTGCAGGGCTTTAGGTTTCAAAGGGGTCTGTGTGATTGCATTTATAGAATATTCTTCAAGTGCCAAAAGTATAGAGATAGAGAACAGATGAATGGTATTCCAAGGATGTGCGGGGGTAAGCAGAAGGAGAAGGAAGGTGTGTATGGCTATAAAAGGGTCTTTGGGGTGAAGAAATTATTTTCATCTTGAGTGTAGTGGGGGTCATGCAAATCCACATATGTGTTAAAGTGCACAGAACTTCTTGCAGTTTGAATTTTATCCCCCCAAAACATATGTTGAAAGCCTAACCCCTAATAGCTCAGAATATGACCTTATCTAGAAATAGGGTCTCTGCAGATGCCATTAGGTAAGAGAGGTCATACTGGAGCAGGGAACTATCACTGGTGCCCTTATAAGAAGGAAATTTGTGCACACACGCACAGAAGGAAGACGATGTGAACACACAAGGAGAAGAGGGGTATGTGACAACAGAGGCAGACATTGGAGTTCTGCTGCCACAAACTAAGAGAACACCTGGGTTACCAGAAGCTGAAAGAAGCAAGGAAGGGTACTCCCCTAGCTGTACTGGAAGGAGCATGGTCCCACCAGTATGTTCATTTTGGAAAGCCAACCTGGGGAACTACAAGAGAATAAATTTCTATTGGTTTAATCCACCAAGTTTGTGGTACTTTTTTACAACAGTCCTAAGAAACTAAAACACAACTAAATACATGCATATTTAAAACTGGTGAAATCTAATATGGTCAGCGGATTGTATCAGTGCCAATTTCCTAGATGCAACATGGCACATTAGTTGTGCAAGAATTTCTACTGGGGGAAAGTGAAGATATAAAGGATCTCTCTATATTATTTCTGGTAAATCTACAATTCTCGTAAAATAAAAAAATAAAGAAGTGACTGTCAAGTACATTGGCTCCTCCATATGTCCTCAGGAGGTAGGCAAGGAAGCTCAATCAATCCCAGTTTAAAAAATGAGAAAATTGGGGCTCAGAGAAATTGAACAAATTTCCATAATTCATAGGATACCAAGAATTCAGTTCTTGAATCTACAGCTCACAAGTAGCAGAGTCCATCTTGTTTTGCTCTACTGATTTGTATGTGTACCATTCGATCATTTAAATTAACTCAGGAGACAAAGATTTCAAGTGGAGAGTCACAGGACCACTACTGACTGTAGAAAAGAGAGGAGAAAATAAAAAACTTTGGGGAAGAAGTGGAGAGCACCCCGCCTTTTTCCCCAGGAAAAGGAGATCTGATTTTTCTTATACATGTTATAAAGAAGGGATGCTAAGGCGAAGACTGACTCCAAGGCTAGTCATTAAAAACAGGCATCATATCCCACCCAGCCAATTCCCTTTACAGTGAAAATGAGGGAACAGTGACTGCCAAGATCCCTCAGAAAATCTGGCCAGGTTAAGACAGGAAGCTCTTAAGGAAGAAGGAGAAGGAGGAGAAGGGGAAGAAGACAAAGAAGAAGATGGAGGAGGAGGGGAAGAAGAAGAGGGAGAAGAAGAGGAGGAAGAAGAAGGGGAAGAAGGAGAAAAGGAGGAGGGAGGAGAAGAAGTAATGATATGAATCAAGGCACCTAGAGTTTATTCATCACAAAGCCCCATAGCACTAGCTGTGCTCACACAAGCTATCACTTCTTAATTGCATTCAAAAGTGTCAGACACAGGGAGCGATTTGTCAGCCTTATTACCTGTGCTGGGCAGCTATTGTGCAAGCCACTCAGGGAGCCCGGGTGGTTTATCTGGAGTGTAGAAGACACAGAAAACATCAGCAGCTGACTGTAATCCTGGAGATAAATGACTCAATGCACTTCTTGCCTGAGTTTAACAGGAAAACAGGAAGAAATGCAACAAATTATAGTTCGATTCACATGTAGATTAGAAGAAATAGAAAAAGGACTACAATGATGCTGTTTATCTGGAATTAACATAGTTCTTTTTCTCCCCAAGAAGTTTGATGGATTTGGAAAGCCCAGAGTAGGTATCTTAGAGCAAATGGCTCATGAAGAAGAAGATGGTAAAACGTTTTGCTTAAGACACAAAGGAACAACAGGATTACAAATCCCCCCGGGAGAAACCCTTTTGGGTCCCTTGGGTTTCCACGGCCATCATCTAACCACTCGTTGTGAAGGAGGAATTTCTTTGGATGACAACTCGGTTCTGCTGCTCAGTTCTCTGCTCCAGGCAGAACAGAGAAGCCGTTCACATGCAGTCTGTAAACCTGAGCTAATACAAGAGAAATCCAGAACAGATTCCTGCAGACACATGTGTTTTCTCCCTTCAAGGAAGCCCCCTCTATTTTCCCGTGATTGTATCTGACAAGAGGAAATACAGAAGTAAATGGCACAGAAGCCAATCTGAATCTTTGCCTGCAGGTTTATTGTTTATTGGCTCCTAGGCTATCTGCCCTGAGACACGCATAATGATGGAGCACTTATCCTATGTTCCTTAGGGAAAAGAAAATAAAGGTCCAGGGATATATTATGCCCTGCTGTTTAAGTTTACAAAGACGGTGAATTCAGAGAGTCATAACTGCAGCATTAAGAAGTTGGACAGTTATGTGTGTTTTACTGAGGATTCAATGGTCATTTTGTCTTGTATCAGTATTTCTCAAAATTTAATGGGCAAGTGGATCAACTAGAGAGCTCGTTAAAGGGAAACTTCTGATTCAGGTGTGGGTATCCCCTAAAATTCTGCATTTCTTCTTTTCTTATCATTTAAGTTTTATTTTTCTTATTTTTAAATACAGTTATTGAGGTACAATTGACATATATAAACATTGTCTTTGCTTAATATGTACAGCTTGATGTTGGGTTTGGTTTTGTTTTGTTTTGTTTGCTTTTAATGTTTTTATTATCGACATATAATTTCCACTCAATGAAATGGATGGACTTCAGTTATACAGTTAAGGAGTTTTGACAAATTAGTATAACTATGTAAGCACTACTGAAATCAAGATATAGAATATTTTCATCACATCAGAAAGTTCCCATCTACCCCTTTACAGTCAACATCTCCTACCAGAGACCACTTCAGTATGATTTCTATGAACTTAGATGACTTCCGCCTGTTCTAAAAGGTCATAAAATGGAATCAGAGAGTGTGGTCTTTTATGGGTGGCTTCTTGCACTCAGCATAATGTTTTCACTGGCCCCTCCATTTTGCTGTGTGTGTCCACAGCTTGCTCCTTTTTGTCTACTCAGTATTGTTTTATTGTATTAATATACCAGAATTTAGTCATCCAATTGGTAGACATCTGAATTGTTTTTAATGTTTGGCTATTATGAGTTAAACTGCTATTAATATTTTTATTGAAGTATAATTGATACATAACATTATATTAGTTTCAGGTGTACGACATAATGATTCGATATTTGTATGTATTTTGAAATGGTCACCAAAATAAGTCTAATTAACATGTTACCATATATAGTTATAAAATTTATTTTTCTTGCAACTTGGTGTTTTCATACATATACCTTGTAAAAAGGTCACTGCAATCAAATTAATTAATGTAACCATTGCCTCCACAGAGTTGCCATTTACTTTCTTTTTTCTTTTGTAGTGAGAAGACAAGATATACCATCTTAGCAAATTTCAAATATATAGTACAGTATTGTTAACTTACATGCTGTACATTAAATCTCAAAAACTTTATCATCTTGCATAACTGGAATTTTGTATCTTTTGATCAATGTTACCCCATTCGCCTCTCCCCACCCCCAAATTCCCTGACAATCATACTTTCTGCTTCTTTGAGTTTAACTGTCTTAGATTCTACATATTAAGTGAGATCACGCAGTATTTGTCTGAGTCCCACATTTCACTTAACATAGGGTTCATCCATGTTGTTGCAATGGTTGGATTGCACTGAAACTATTCTCATAGGCAATGCCATTTATTCCTTAAATGGCAGGATATTCTTCTTTTTTAAGACCGAATAACATTTGTGAGGTGTGTGTGTGTATGTGTAGACAGAGGGAGTGTGGGAAGAGAAAGAAAGACAGAGAGGAGAGAGAGGGATGCAAATATCACAAAATGTTAACAGTCCTTTACTCCAGGGGTATATTTACACCAGATTGTCTTTATCCACTCATCCCCTGGCAGACATTCGGGTTGTTCCCATATCTTGGTTATGGTGAACAGTGCTGTAGTGAATGATGCTGTTGCTCTCAGACCACATTTTGTGTATTGAGTTTCCAGCGCACGGTAGCTGAGATAAAATTCAATTATACAGTCACTGTTTACAAGAGAGCTGTGCGAGTCTGTTTTCTTTCTCGAGAAATTGTTTTCCCAATTTTATTATGAGCATGAAATGTACACAAAAGTTGGAATAATAATAATACCCTGAACCTACATACCCACCAACTGGAGTTAAGAATTGTTAACATTTTGCCATATTGTCTCTGCGCCTCTGCCTCTCTCTTTCTCACCCTCACCTGTATTATATGTATGTTCTCTGACCATGTAAAGTTGCAGATATCATGCTCCTTCACATGTAAATACTTCATCATGCATCACCTAAGAGAAAAACTTCAATGCAATTATTTATCTTCAGAGAGTAAACAATAATTCCAATTCCGTAACATTTACTAATAACCAGTCCATTATCAAATGTACCCAATTATTCCCAAAATGCCTTTTATAACTACTTTTAAAAATTCAAATCAAGGTTAAGGCATCGCTTGGTTGTTATAGAACAGTCAATAACTTTTTTTTTAACTTTTCCATGACATCGACTTTTTTTGAAAATTTCAAAAACTTGTCTTTGAGGATGACTCGTAAGCCATATTTGTCTAACTGTTTTCTCATGGTGTTTTTAAATTTTGCCTTTAACTAAAAATTATGCCAAGACACTTGATAGATTCACTCAAGTTAAACGTTTTTCACAAGTGAAAGATTTTGGGCGAGTATACCTGATAGGTGTTGCAAAATCACATCAAGAAGTTCATAAAGTCAGGTCATCCCATTATTAGTGATGTTGACTTTGCTCATTTGGTTGCAATAATAACCCAGATCTCTCTATTATAAAAGTGCCATTTTTCCTTAACAATTTGGCAGTCAGTGGTTACCAAAATAATAATTTGTGAGGTGATAGTTCAGCCATTTGTAGATGTTCTGCTTCCAAACAACATTCCATCTAATAGCTGTAGCTGATTGCTCATGCTTACTTGAATCAGAAAATCATTTATCTCATTGGGGATGAAAATGTGATTTTCTAATTATATCATTCCTTCTACATTTAGTAACTAGCTTTCCCTACCCCTCCTCTCTTCCCCACTCCATAGCCCCTTCATAATAAACTCATGACATTTTATTTATTCAGTGAATTACAATCCATCATAGTTACTATTTTTTTTGATGTACAAATTGTCCCAAGTTTATCCAATGAGACATAATCTCATTAATCTTTGAGTGTTTCCTTATTTTCTGGCATGAGCTGTCCTGGGCCTGCCATGTCCCCAAGGAGCCCTGGTTGCCTCTGCTAGAGAATGACATTTATAATTACAATCTAGAGGCCAGATGTGTTCAGCACTCCTCAAGTGTCATTGTTACCATGTATGTTCAATGACAGAGATTGGAGATGTGTTTTTTTAATTGAAAGTTCACATTAATATTTATAATTTTAATTTAAATTAAAGACTTTTAACTTTATATTTCATTCTCTTACAAAATCTGAATGTTTACTTATTTTTACTTATATTTACTTATTTGCTTTATCCTACAATATATAAAAAAGTCAAAATTACAACTCTTACTGATAACGATGCTATTGTGTGAAATTTAATAAATTTCTTTTGCAGTATTTTCTTTTTTAAATCTTAAAATATGTGCTACTAAGAGTGTGCAAAGTAGGCAGTACAAAAGTTACCTGAAATAATTATTTTCCCTACAGTTTGACATAGACTCATATTTTTCTATATAGGATCAATTGTAGTGAAGCTTTTGCTTATGTCGAATGTGTGGCTTAAAAGCCAAATGATTCTCAGAGAAGCCTCAGCCCATTTCCCTCCCTGCATCTCATTACCCACCTCCCATTGGTATCCATTTTTCATTAGTTTCTAGTTTTCATTCATTTCTTTTTGGTAAAAAGAAATGAAAGAAAATTTATCTATTTATCCTTTTTCCCCTACTTCATTACACAAAGGTCACAGCTATATAGTCTGCTCTATGACTTCCTTTTTTTGCCTTAGTAAGATACCATAGAAATCACTAGACATCAGTTTATAAAGGCCCTTTTCATTCCGTCTTAACAACTGCATAGCATTCCATTTTGGTGACACACCAGAGCGTATTACAATTGGTCTCTGTTGAAAGACATTTGTGTTGTTTCTAATTTTTTACTGCAGTGAATAACTTTCTGCATAATTCTTTCTATTAGTTGAGAAGTAGCATTGGGATAAATTCATAGACTCAGATGAAAGAATAAATGTGTGGACAGTTTTATCAGATACTGCCGAATCCCTAACCATGGGAGCTGCGCCTTTTCCGGTTACCGCCTGCCTCGAACAAGTGCCTGTAGCTCCACAGTCCGGCAAACACACTGGGGTGCAAATGTTTGAATATTTTAAAGGGCAACAGATGAGAAATGGTATTTCAATGGAATTTTTATTTGTCATACTCATTGAATAAGGTTAAGGTCTTTTTATATGGTGAAGGGCAACTTGCCTTGCTTTATCTATAAATGTCTATTTATGTCTTTAGTGTTTTTTTCTATCATGTTTTTGGTCTTTTTTTCTTCTAGATACTATTATACATGGACAACAGACAATATAGATTTTATGGCAAAATATATATATATATCAGAAATGAAAAAGGGATATTTCTTAATGGTAATGGGTCCATTTTGCCTTGGAAAATATAGTCACATAGTATTATTACCTAAAAATAAACAAAGCAAAAAAAACCAGCTGAAGTAGTCACACCAACAATATGAGTGAGAGACTTCAACACACTTTTCTCTATAAGTGATAAAGATAAAAAAGTCATTGAAAATGTAAAAGGTTTAAATGCCATTACTACTAAACATGATCTGATTGACATACATAAAACACTGCATCCAGACCTTTGTACAATATACATTTTTATATTAAATGGGGAGAAACTTCTAAAGGATTATATGCCACATGACACTCTCCTCATAAAGTATAAAATGACTAAAAGATATAAAACTTTAGCATACATATAGATGCAATAAAACTATATTAAAGAGGAAAAGAGGACATGGGATGCAAGATAATGGTTACTTTAAGTTCAGGAAAAAGGGGAGATAAGATAAAGAAAACATATGGTTAGATGAAGAGAGTCAACATCTTAGCTTTTATTTTGGATGGTAGTTTCGTAAATGCTCTTTATGTTACATAACTACTCAGACAAACAAATGTGAGCCAATGGTATGTCATGGACCAAAGACAATCATTAATCCACTTTTATGCATCTGAGATCTGGGGAAAATAAACAGAAAAAAATAATTTTCAATATGAAAGCTAATAAAAGAACAATACCCAAAGAGAAGAGAATAAAAGAGATTAATAAAGATAAAAATAGACATTAATGAAATAAAATAATAACAAAGTGAAAACAGTAGAAATGATCAATGGGAAAGAAAAGATTGTTCCTTGAAAAAATCAATAGCAGAAAATATCCTTTGGAGAATATAAACAAGAAAATAAGAAAGAGAGTCAATAATGTGCCAGGATATATATTAAATATGCAATAAATGCCCACGGGTCATGGGTATAAGTTCTTCGACTACTCCATTTCCTATACTGTACTTTACATCCCCTTGGCTATTCTGTAACTACCTGTTTGTACTTCTTAATCCCCTCACCTCTTATACGCATGGCCCATGGACATGAACAAAGATGGGAGGATTACCTGACGGAGGAGAGGATGGAGGGGGCAAAGGGGGAAAAATCAGGACGACTATAATAGCATAATCAATAAAACATAGTTTTAAAAAATATGCAATAACTCAGAATTTGTCTTACAAAAGTACTATTCAAACTTTCTGGTCTACTTAATGCTATAGTAGAGAAAGTCCTCAAAAAAGAAGATATTTTTCTGGAGTCAAAAATCATAATTCTAGTTCTATGGCTTACTAGTCACTTTTCAAATGGTTTCCAAATATTCTGCATCCCTTTATATGTATATCACTCTTTGTGCCTTGGTTTTTAAATCAGCCTTTATGCCACCAGGCTAACCCGAAAGGCCACGTGTCAACTAGAAGCCCCCAGGCATCTGATTTGCTCTCCGAGGGAATGAGGGGAAGAAGTTTGAGAATTTACCGGAGGAGTTCCAAATATTCCCTGTTACTACATTTCCTTTTTCTTATTTATGATGCAAAAGGGAAGTTTAAATCATAATTGTTTTACCTCTATTACAATATGCTATTAAAAATCATCTTAATGAATCGGTATTATTGTACTGTCTGGTAGTGACTGCTCAGACCCACTGTCTAACAGGCTCCATTTATGTCTTGTTTGATGAAAGTTCTCCGCATCTGCAAAGCAAAAGGGCAAACTGATTTATGAACAAGACTTATTGTCACAGTGGCAGATTTGTATAATGAGAAATATATTAAATCTAATGAAGGGACAGCGTGCCTACGAAGTCAGCAAGTCTGTGCTGTGATTAAGTGAGTCAATATCCCTCAATGGATTAATTTAGACAGTGCAGTGGGGTATGTAGCCACTGCCAGACCCTTTTGCTCTCATGACAAATGCTAAGCGACGCTGCATATTTGTGCATGTGTGTATTGCATTTTTAAGCTGTGATGATAAAGTAAGGTGTCACCCTCAGGCCTTTACATTAAGAAGCTGAATCCCAAAGATGCAGACGTCCTGCTGATAAAGAACTATAAAGATCTATCAACAATGTCATCTTTTAATATCTGCTTATAGTAAGGAATTTACGAAAAACGGACACACTCTTTTACCTTTTCAACTGAGACTAGCTTATTATATCTGACAAACACTACATGCGGCCTATGTTTATTCCGTCTCTGGTCCTCGGCAGGGCCCAGGTCAGACACAGGATGACCGATCACAGGTTCTGCTGTGCAAATAGAAGAATGCTAGCTATTATTTACATACCCCACATAATAAGCAATGTCATTTGTGAGATTTGAAAGCAGCAGTGAACCTGTCAGGGCTCAGCAATCACCTTTCTAAAGTTTGGAACAAGCCCAGTTTCCAGTTGTTTCCCACCATTGTGACTACATAAAGCAAAATCCTGTAACTTTCAATTAGAGAGAGCACAGAGAGAGTTCCATTCTGCATTAAAAACAGCATGATTTCAACACAATACTCTTGGGACACACAAGGACACTCAACCTACATTACACAGAGACAAATGGGTTGTCTTAGGTCCTCAGCAACACCTGGAAAAAACATTCAACATTCCATGAGTCTACAGGTAATAGATTAAACATAGTAACATTTTTCCCCGCCTTTTATTTTCTTCTAAGAGAAAAGTATCTTGGGAGTACCAGCCCCAGAATTAAAAAATGAGAAAAGAATAGCTACTTACTCAGGGTCCAGCAGCCTTAATCAGAAGAAGTGGGATTTCTATTGCCGGAGGCATCCATTCTGATGACTCAAGGACCAGCTCTATGTTCCTCTCTTTATAATAACTGGAAGGAAGAAAGAAAATGTGACTTCTGAATGAGCCAGGTGGAAGAAAGAAAGAGAAAGAGAAATAAAGGAAGGAAAGAAGGAAGGGAGGGAGGGAGGGAAAGAAAGAAGAAAAGAAGAAAAGAAGAGAAAGAGAGAAAGAGAGAAAGAGAGAAAGAGAGAAAAAGAAAGAAAGAAAGAAAGAAAGAAAGAAAGAAAGAAAGAAAGAAAGAAAGAAAGAAAGAAAGAAAGAAAGAAAGAAAGAAAGAAAGAGAGAGAGAAAGAAAAAGAATCACAGGCACCGAGAAAGGGCGGGGAGTAGAGGCCGGCTTCCACGATTGAATTGCCCTAGGCTTGTGGACCCCTCCAGGCCTAATGCAACCATCTGACCTGTCTGAAGCAGGGACTATAACCAACTTAGATCTGGGGACAAACAAGCTGAAATTGGAGTTCTATTCTGCCACGTATAATTTATGCGATCCTAATTGTGTTCTCTATTCTTTACAGAATTATTATTTCTAATGATTTCATCATTTCTGAAATACTTACACTAATATACTAAAAAAAAAAAGACACTTTTATTTATTAATAATTCCTCCATGAACTTTAAGACAGTTGCTCCTTGTACTAAGGAAGCCTTTTTGGGGAGAAATGTGGTAGGCATAGATGTGCAAACAGGGAACTGTAAGTGGGAAAAGAGATCAATTGCTATTGCTTTGCATAAGCAGGCTGTGATAGATTGAGAGGCCTTGGGGAAGATCACGTAAAACACACCTTGCAGCTTCAGCAGCTGAGGCTGAAGGCTGGTGTGGAAAGAGAAAGGGGGTTTTAGGAAGAGGCAACTGGTAGCTGGGTTACACCATGAATATCACTACTTAGGGTTGTAAATAAAAGGGCTGCGGGAAGACAAAGCCCTATAGAATAACTACCAGGTATTATATGATCCCCTCTAGCAAGACTCTTCTCAAGGGCCAGACTTCTCACCTAGAAAAGTTATTTTTCCTAAGAGGATGACTTGATAGGATCAGAAATTTTCATTATTTTTTTATTCATTTCCCTTCACCTCAGGAAACAGTAAATTTACTTCCAAATATTTTTGAAAGCAAGTTCAGATGCTGGTGGCTCCAACACAATGCTTAGTTCCAGGGACTCAGGCTCTTCTCTAAAATCAGATAAAGCTACTAACACATATAAATTAAATAGCACTCACCATGTCTCAGACACTAGTTTAACGAATATATTAGGTCATTTATTCTTCACCCAAAAATTACGAGGGGCACATGGATGTTATCTCATTTTACAGGTGAAGAAAGTCAAGTATGTAAAGATTAGATAACTTGCCCCAAAACACACAATATTTAATAGAATGGGATTGAAATCTAAGGAGTTTGTGTCCCCCCACCCCAGCTCATAATACTAGACTAACCTGCCTTTCAACATCTACAAGAATATGGATAGAAAGGGAAATAAGTAAAAATACAGATTCAAACAGATATATACATAGATAGGAAAAATATTAGAACATGGAGATACAGTCAAACCTCGGTTCTCAAATGTCTCTCATTTCAAACAATTCAATTCTTGACCAAGTTGTTCACAGAAAAACGTCTCAGTTGTCAAACAAAATTTCAGCTCTCAGACTCACAACCCTTTCATGTTGATACATGTATGATCAGTCACGTGTCTCTCAGGTGACAAACAAAAGAGAGAATGAGCAAATATGAGACAGTTTATCATTAAACCTCATGTTGTTAACATCTCAGGGGCTGTGCTGTGCGTATTTTCATGTTTGGGGGTCTGAAGTGGATTAATTCAATTTACATTATTTCTAATGGGAAAAATATGATTCATTTTTCGAACAAATCGCTTCTCTAACAGCTTTCCGGAATGAATTAAGTTCGAGAACCGAGGTTCCACTGAACAGATCCAGAAAGAGATATGGATATGGATACAGAAATATAGACATAGATCTCAGTGGGTCACTAGAGAAAAAATATACATACAAGTCAGCAGATCATAAGAACTGGGGAGAAAAGGATGCTGAGGAATGCAGAAAAAGTTACTATTTCTTCAATCGAGAAACTTGGTTTTACACTTGAAGAGTTGTGTTTGTATTTGTTTTCATTTCTGTACATTAAAAACATTAAAAAAAGAGTTTTTCAGGATATAAAGTTCGATAGAACTGATTATGCTGGAAGTGGTGGAATTTGTAGAGAGGAGGATTAGAGTTTCTGCTTCCTACCGTGATGGATTAACTATTACCACTCTCTCTCTTGCTGCAATCAACTAAGAAATTGGACGAAAGATGCGAAACAAGAGTTTTCAGAAAGTGGACAATAGTTAGCACAGAATGGTGACTCCCGAGCGAATAAAAACAAAGCGGGTCCTGCAATCACCCCAGCTTCCCCTCAAGAGGCACTTTTCAGTCTTTAACTCGGGGAAGGGGAGCCCAGGCAGAGCACAGCAGCCTCGTGGGACTGAGAAAAGGCAGACGGGAGGCCAGGCGCTCCGCAGCAGCTGAGATCGCTGGGACACAGCGCTGTCAGGAAGGAAGCTTCGCAAAGGGCACAGAGCGAGAAACCTGCATGGGGCCCCTGTAAGTCTTTTTCTGAAAACTGAGCTGCACATGTGTAGGGTGAAACCCTACGAGGCAGAGCAAAGAACTACCACTCAAGTTCGCATCAGCCAAAGGCAAAAGCCTTCATGGAACACCAGGGCGTTCAGGAGAGACCTCAGGCAGGTCCTAGCAGAAGGGCTATGCTGGCCATGCGGCGGTGTCCAACCTGCGTCCACGGGCCGTGTGCAACTCAGGACGACTATGAGCGAGGCCCAACACAATGTCGTATATTTACTTAAAATATTATGAGATCTTTCTGTTATTACGTGTCACGATGTATTTAGTGTGTGGCCCAAGACAGCTCTTCTTCCAACGTGGCCCAGAGACGCCAAAAGGTTGGACACCCCTGCTAAAATAAACATTACACTTCAGCCCTTGACGACACTTATAAAGAAGTATAAAAAGTATTAAGTTGATCTTCAAATAACTTGCTTGCCTACTAACACAAGTTATTTAAAGGAAGACCCAAAAATGTCCGGACACTCAAAAACATGAAAATATTCAACATCCAATCAAAAATTACTATAATGCAAAATAAAACAGAACAATTAGACCCATAACCAGAAGAAAAACAGACCAACAGAAGTAGACCCAGAAATGAAAAATGCTGATGGGTTTAGCACACAAGAACTTTAAAATTATTACTAGAATTATGATCAAGGCTAGAGAGAAAAACATAAACTTAAGAAAAAACAATATTGTATTTTTAAAATGGAACTTCTGCAGTTGAAAAAATGCAAGGTCAGAAATGATACATTTATTTGAATGAGATTTATAACAGATTAGACACTACAGAAGATATCGTCAATAAACGTAAAGACATAAAAATAAAAACTATCAAACTGACAGGAGAAAAAAATATCAGAATGAAAAACCACATAAAAAAAAAAAACTAAGTGAACTACAGGACAATATTTAGTGTGTAACATGTATGTAACTGTCTCCTAGAAAGACAGAAAAGAGAGAGGGAGTGGGGCAAAAAATAAATTAAAGGTCCAAACATTTTCCAAATTTGGGGGAAAGTATTTGTGATGAAAACTTTCCAAGCAAGATTAACACAAGCCCATACAAAGGCACATCAAAATCAAGTGACTAAAACCAATAATAAAGAAAAATGTCTTCAAAATCAGAGAGAGAAAAAAAATTAAATAAGGGGAGAAAATAAGAATTATCACTGAGTTCCTGTTTGGAAAAAAATGAAAGTAAAAAGAAAATGGAGTACCTTTAAAATGCTGAAAAAACAGGAAAAATATATTTTCAACTGAGCATATCCAACAAAAAAATACTTCCAAAAAGAAAATAAAAAAGATTTTTCAGACAACCAAAAGCTGAGAAGAGTTGCCATCTGTAGCCCTGCACTGTACAAAATGCGAAAGAAAGTTCTTCAGGCTGAAGGAAGATGACACCAAATAAAAGCACAGATCCACACAAAGGAATGAATAACACTGAAATGCTAAATGTGAGAGTAAACATAAAAAGTTCCCTTTCTCATTTTAAAAATATCTTTAAAACATAATGTAAAAGCAACAATTTTAACATTATGTTGCACAGTATGTGGTGTATGTAGGAGAAAAATGCACAACAATATTTTGTGCAACAAAAGCCCAAAAACCATATTCATAGAAATTCCATGCAAACTCTATACAGTGGAGTATTAAAAATAAAAAGAAATAGCTATTGCTTCACACAACAACATGTAAAATTTCAAAAGCATTATGCTGAGCAAAGGAAGCCAAAGAAAAGAAGATACACTGTACTAAAATTCTAAAATAGACTAACTTATAGTGACAGAAAGCAAATCAGGGGTCGTCTACGGTCATGACTAGCATGGGGATTAACTGCAAAGTAGCCCGAGGGAACATTTTGGAGGGAGTGAAAATGTTACATATTGATTTGAATGATGGTTACATAAATGCATACATTTATCAAAATTCATTCAACTGTACACTTAAAATGAGTTCAACTTATCGTATATAAATAACTCAATAATTTGGGGTTTTTTTAAGTTCCTAAAAGATTCCTACTGCCCTCGTACCTCCATTTTTCAGTGGGGGGAGCTAATAAACAGAGAGATTGAATGACTGAGCAAATGTCACATTGCTCCTGTAAGCACCGCTGAGAGTGGTGCTTAAAACCTTAATATAAAGCACACTGCTTTTTATAACCAGGCATAGAACAAGAGAACAAGGATACAATGAATCAAATGTCCTGAAAAATGAATTTATTCACAAAGAAAAACAAAAATGTTGACAAGGCCTTGGGTTCTATTTTTGGGGCGGCAGAAAAGGGTTTTGATGTTATTGTTGTTTTGGTACAAGGATGTAGAGGATTGTTAGACCAGTTTGGTACAAACTGTCTCCACCGATTAATTCCCCATATTACCTCTTCCTCCCTGAGTCCCAAAAAGACTTCATTGAAGGTATTCTTCCTGCATAGAGAGAGTCCTTACACTTCATGTTCAGAGTCATTTATTTCTCATTTTGAAATCAATTGAAAAACAAGCCTTCTCGTGTGCTAAATAAAATATTTGAGTATGGCATAATAATGTTTTCAATTTACTTTAAAGCGATTCATCAAAAACAAATATTCGTATACTTGTACACAGACCTGTACATACGTGGAGACAAAAAGGGAAGGGTAAAAATGATCAAGCAGTAACAATCTCTAGATTTGAAAATTGTTTTAAATAAAATACTGTAAGTGGCCGAGGTCCCAAGAAGAAAAAAAGAATTAGCAGAAGGCAATTTATTCATTAAAGACCTAAGCTCATTGCAAAAGAAGGAGGAGGGGGCACAGGGTATAAGGTGGAGGAGGAGGAAGAAAACGAAGGGGAGGAGGTAGAGGGAGGAAGAGGATCAGCAAGAGAGGAAGAAAAACAGCGTGGGTGGGGGGGCGCAGGCATTCTCCCAGCAGAATGAGAAGCTCTCATTCTTCTTATAAGCATTTGCGTTGTGCCCACAATTCTTCCTGTAAATAGTGCCCACAGATGCCATGTGATGAGACGAAATTGTCTCTTTTACCAGAGGAGACGAGCCTGTTAACGCCTGAACTGCAGACTCACCGAGGGACATCTCTGTGCTGCTAGTGGAGGAAACTGAAGGAAAATGCTTTGATGCTTTCCCAGGCAGAGTCAGAAAATGCTCAGTTCCCAGGCTTGGAAAAGTGTACCCTTTTTTTTGTCATCCTCCGCTACGGGAAGCCCCCAGAGCTACCTGTGAGAGACTCACCACTGGTGTCGCCAGCCCCTGCCTGGAGCAGGGGTACCGGGCTCACCGCAGAAAGGGCCCCCCAGCAGACCATCCCTGAGCTTGTCCTGGCCCCTGCCCAACGCCTTTCCTGGGAAACAAAATAAAATGAAAGAAAATTCCTGTTAAACAGTAGCGTTGTTTGGGGAAAGCCTGGAAAATGAAGGCTAGAGAAGCAAACTTTGATAAACTTAATTAAA
Source organism: Mormoops blainvillei (assembly GCA_004026545.1). NCBI lineage: Eukaryota > Metazoa > Chordata > Mammalia > Chiroptera > Mormoopidae > Mormoops > Mormoops blainvillei. The sequence goes on from PVJD01004492.1 coordinate 88,333, forward strand.
TTTCTAATGAAAACACAGGCAGCCTGTAGTGATTACTCTCTGTAACGGAGACTAATATTCCAATTAGGCTAATTCATCCCCTGATGCTCTAAACATAGTTAGAGGCTTAATCCATATTTCTTCCCTCTTGTCAACAACTGATTTCCATCATTTCGGAAGCTCAGGTTTCAGTATGAAAAGCAAGGGCTCTTGGTCTCCTTGGAGCGATTTGTGCGTGGCTGAGGTCTGCCCTGGGGCCTTCGTTCCAGCACAGGTTCATTTCCTCCCCTCTCCCTTCCCTGTGAGGCCATATTTTTTCTGCACCTCTCAAAAGCCCCATTTCAGATACCTTTAATTGGTGGGGTGGGGTGGGGCGGGAGGCGGTTCCACACTGCCTATTTAATCCTCCTCCAAAATTTAAAAATAAAATAAATATGAAAAATAAAAAATAAAAATAAAATAATATTAATGTGGCTGAGAAAGTGTTTCATTCTTTCTCCTGTCCTGAGGAAGAGACAAGCAGCTATAAACATGGCTGATTATTAACACAAGAGAGCTGATCGTACCCCACAGCAAGCACACTGTGCTCTCACAGGGTGCCCAAGAAACATGCTGCGCCGTGGCAGCCACCAGACAGGACACGGTGAGCCACAGCCAAGGCGTAGGCATGGGGCCAGTCAGCCTGAGTTTGCATCCCAGCTCCCCTACTTACTAACCAGTTGAAATTACTCAATATTTTGGGGTCCATGTTTCCTCACGTGTAAAATGAGAATAATAAGAATTTTCTCAGATTCTGTTGTATATGTTAAATGAGACAAAAGAGCTACTTTTTGTTGTTTATTACTCTATGTCTAGGACAATGAAAAGCACTTTACTTATATTATTACTTTTGATTCTCTCAAAGCCCCTTTGAGAAAAAGAGATCACAGCCTATGGGGCCAGGTCAGAGAAAAAAAAATGTTGCCCAAGTCCACCAGCAGAGCCAAGGTGAGAACTCAAGTCTGTTTGATTCCTGGGTCTGCTATCCCCTGAAACAACACTTTACTGATGTGCCCTATTACAGGAAAGGTCAAAACTGTGGACTATTTTTAAAAGCAGTTTAATTGTCATCAGTTTCATACATTTACTTGAACTAATCATTCTTCTTAAAAACTTGTCAAACAGAAATCTTCCTCGATATGCTTTAAGGAACACATAAAAGTCATATGTAATGAGCACATTGTTTATATGTCAATGGTATTACTAAGTGCTTGAAAATAGTTTGTTTTCTTAATTAGATTAAACAGGCTTCCTGCAATCTTCCTTACTTTATTGATTTACTTAATGAACCTTTTTTTCATAGATAGTACAAATGTAAATTTCAGCTTGGCCTGTGAACAAATTATCTTAAATTCTGAATCAGTGGGGCTTTAATTAATGAGGCTTTACTCTTTATCACTAGTGAGACACTAAGATTTATTATGTTAAAATAGTCATAATGAGAACAATTCTCCATGTGTGGTTAACAAAGATGGTCTTCCTTTGGTCAATGAACAAGAAATTGCTTTCCTCCCACACCTACTCAGTTTACCTGGACACCCAAGACTTTCCCCACCCATGTCTCACCTCTAGGACATTGTCTAAGGGCTAAGAGAGACCATTGGTCCAAGACATAGTAGTAAGAACCCAGTTACTGAGAGAACTAAAAAGCAACATAAAATGACAGACATTAATTAATATTAGTTAACCATTCATTGGCTGTTTTCTCTGTGCCTGCTAGTATGCTAAGCGTTTTACAAGCCTTATTTAATCCTCATAACCAGTATATTCAGAAAGCGTGCGATTTTGTCAAAGTGGAGGAGGTTTGTGAACCCTTTGTTTACCATTCCTAAGAGTTCTGAGTAATATAAATGTGTAATTAAGAATCTTATGCAGTAAGGAGACATAATTAAGGTACTTCCCCAATGCCTGGCCCAATAAGTACTACTAGACCATTTTAGATACGAAGAAGCTAAAACTTAGAAATTTCCAATAACTGAACACTACCAGTAAGTGGCAAAGCAAGAGTGGGTCTGACTTGGAGGCCACAGCCCACAGAGCCCACAGTGAAATAGGCAGTGATGTGTTACTGGGGAGAGAGAAGGGGTCTGCAAGTCAAGACCCTCAACCACAGTTAAGGAGCCAATGAATGACTGTGAGCAGACACAGCAGACTTCAGGAATCCAGGACATCAAGGAAAAACTATGGTGCCCTTAGACAACCATGTCAGGGAACCATAAATGACAAGCCATTGATTACCCAAAGTCAATCTGACAAAGCATTATCTGTCTCAAGGCAGGACCACGAGTCCACACAAAGACAGGCCTAGATCCCACAGTTGAAGCAGGGATGTGATCCCTGTGTCCAGTGTGTGTGGCTGATGACAACCAAGACAAAATGGGATTACAGGAAATCCAAACAGGTGATCAGAGAGCCTGTTGCTATAAGTGAAAAACGTGCTTCCACCACCATACTCTACAAAAATATTACCATCCCCTGGGGTAATAAAATGCTTTATAAGATGTAGTATAAAGTGGTCGTAGAGAACTTGGTTCTAGTATCCTCAGGCCGAGGCTCAAAACCTCATCCGGCCAGTAGTCAGTCATTAGTTTTGTGATATTGGACAAGCAACTTGACTTCTTAAAGCTCTGTTTTTCCATCTGTAAAATAGTGGTACTACAATAATAGTTGACTTCATAAAGTTGTCACAAGGATCGAAATAAATCATGTATACAAAATGCTTAGCCAAGTGTTTGGTACACAATGCTCATAAATGTTAGCTATTACTATTATTTATGCTTTTTAAAACTCTTTAACATTTACAGTTTCATCTGAATTGAGACAATCTGCTATCAGGCTCAGCATATAAATATGAGGGCAGGTACAAGCTATCAAAATCGTCTCGTCTCTGTTCCTGTTCTGTGGCTCTGATAAGTGATATTTCCAAACGGAGCTGGCAGGCTGGCAAAGACCTTGTCAGTGGCCATCTACTGTTTCCTCTGCCCAAGTAGAAAAGGACAAAAATAAGGTCATCATTCACTGACCTTTGAAATTTTTCAACAACTAAGCACAATAACTTTATGCTCTGAATTGGCTCTTGGCATAAACACTGAGTAAATACAAGAGAGAAAACCCAAGTTGGCCTTCAGGAATTCCAAGTCCTTGTCTTCTCAGTACTTACAGATTAGCAGAATTTAGAACAACTCACTCCCTTAGGTGTGTCAGCTGACACTTACAAATAATTGACTCATGTCATTGCTATTTTAAAGTAAACATGAGCTGTCTTCCTAACATACTGTAAACTCCCTGAGGACTAAAACTTTGACTATACACTCTTCATTTTCCCTAGAGCATCTAAAATAGTGTTGTATGCATAAAAAAGTGTCCAATAAATAGGTATTGATTCATTAATAGAGGGATTCAATATTCAGAAAAGATGTAATTTTCTCAAGGTGGAGGGAGAATCTGCGAACCTAGTTTCACGTATCCCTAAGCGCTTCAAGAAATTTGGGTGTGCGATTAAGAACTTTACAGGAGTAAGGAGGAATAACCGGGAAGTTCCTCCAATGCCTGTAGCCCAACTGTACTAGCGAGGAGTGTAAAAAGGATGCCTAGACAGTACAGCGATGGACCCTGCAGGTCTCCAACACTGCAGTCCTGACTCCCAGAGAGCTATTTCTCTGTAACTCAGTGAAATCAGCATCATGGCCAAGGAGAGGGAGAATGGCATCCTTAAGTGCTTACTGGAAACCCAGCTCCAAGTGCTTCTCAGTACGAGATGTAAACATCACAATCAGTAACTCAAAAGGAAAGAGAATCTCTTTGCCTGGATATGGTTTTAGAACTGCTGGCTCCGTGTGGAAGAATAGGTGGGCATTGGGGACCCCTTCCAAGTCCAACATGACAATATTATTACTTTTCCACTTACTGTAGACTACAGAAGAGAGTCTGGCACCAAAAACAAAGTCTGAAATAAAATTGAACACCTGAGAGTCGAAATTTTTAAAAGAGCCATTTGGCAACTTTTATTACTTCCTTGTTGACAGTATAAACTTTGCTTGGTAAGTTGAAAAGCTATACCACACCGACCCTATCTCTGGCAATTAGAAACACTTAAATAAGCTAATATAATCAATTACGTCTTTTCATTTACCAGACGGCATTTACAGGATTTAATTTTCTGCCACTACACCTTCAAAATTATTTTCAAGGGGTGTTTGGAACCTAATAGGAAAATGTGCTGCAGTTACACTGATATTGTCTATGATGAATTCCCCATTGACACTTTCCCCAATACCAACAGCAGCCTCTGTTTCCATACTGGAGGTGAAATAGTTGTATAATGAAAAAGAAAAGTCATAGATGTTTCCTTTTCTTATTTCACAACATTCATATTAGTCTCTTTCCTGTTTTCCCACAGTTATCTAAAAATTAGTTGCAGTAATGATGGAATCCAAATACATAAAAATACTACTCAAAGAACACAATGCAAAAATGAAAGGAAGGAAGGAAGGAAGGAAGGGGGGGAGGGAGGGAGGGAGGAAGGGAGGAAGGAAGGGAGGAAGAAAATAAGAAGACTGAAACTCTTATCATGGCCTAATAACATTTGAAAAGAAAGCTCCATGGTAGAAAAAAATTCATTGTAGGATTTCAGTCAGCATAAAACAAATATACTGACCTATTTGATGTCTTGGAGCCAACCCTCAAAATACTAGCACTAATTAAATTATGATATTTAAAATATAATGGTTCAGGAGATAACACAGACTATAAATAAAAGAGAACTGTTCCCCACAAAAGAAGAACTACTCTTCAGCTGAGGGCCAAGGTCCACGAGTAATTCTCTGCCAGTATCAAGAAAGCACTGGAGCCCTCATGTAATAGTGGCATTTTCCTATGTATCATCAGTACATAGTAACTGTATCAATTAGTAACCACGGAAATGTAAAGAGCAGCCATCCTCTTAGAAACCTGCAACCGAACGAAGGGCAGAAGTCTCTGATAGTATTAAAAGTGTTGAATGAAGGAAAGAAAGTAAGAATTCATCAGCGTTTTTCCAGCTTTCTCCATGGGCTGGAAAGGACCCATATATTTGGCTTATATACTTCAGTCCGCTCAACAGACATTTTATTCAATAAGAGTATAAACCCCCAAGAGCCCATAGCAGTCCATCTATATCATTCCCCAGAAGATTTTCAACTGTTTTTTCCCAGAACATAGTTATGAAAAGGTAGCTTTCTGCATAATTAGCAAAGCTTGGAAGCAACCAAGATGTCCTTCCGTAGGCAAACGGATTTTAAAAACTGTGGTACATCCAGACAATGGAGTATTATTCAGTGCTAAAAAGACATGAGCTACCAAGCCATGAAAAGACATTCAAAAAAGCCCTTAAATGCATTTTGTCTGGAAAGGCTAAATACTGTGTGATTCCAAGTATAAGACATTCTGGAAAAAACAAAAACTATGAGAGAGTGAAAAGATCAGTAGTTGCCAGGGGTTGAGGGCAAGAATGAATAGATGGAACAGAGAGGATTTTTAAGGCAGTGAAAATTCTCTGTATAATATTATAATGATCAATATGTCATTATACATTTGTCTAACCCCATGGAATATACAACCCAAGAGTGAGCCATAATATATGGTATGGACTTTGGGTGATTATGATGTGTCAGTGCAGGTTCATCAACTATAACAAATATGCCATTCTGCTGAGGTTTATTGATAATGGGAGGGGCTGTGCATTGTGGGAGCCGGGAATACATGGGAAACCTCTGTGCCTTCATCTAAATTTTTCTGTGAACCTAAAATGCTCTTTAAGAAATAAAGGTGCTCTTAAAAAAATAAATTTTGTTAAAGGCAAGGCATTGACTTGAATTGCCCAGCATCTTTTTTTATTGTATTTTTTCCAGTACCACCTATCCCCCTATACTCCCACCCTGCAATCACCGCAGTTGTCCATGTCCATGAGTCATTTTTCCTTTCTGCTCTCTCCCTCTGCCCCTTAGCCCCTTCCCCAGAGCTGTCAGCCTGCCCTCTATCTACGTCTGTCTCTATTTTGATTGTTAGTTCGGTTTGTTCATTAGATTCCATATGAGCTGAAATCATATGGTATTTGCCGTTCTCTGGCTGGCTTATTTCACTTAGCAAAATGTCTTCCAGGTCCAGCCATGCTGTTGCAAAGCGTAAAATTTTCTTCATTTTATGGCCGAGTCGTATTCCATTGCGTAAATGTCCCATAGTTGTTTTATCTATTCATCTGCTGATAGACACTTGGGCTGCTTCTATATCTTGGTGATTGTAAATAATGCTGCAATGAACATAGGGGTGCTTACATTCTTTCAAATTAGTGTTTCAGATTTCTTCAGATAAATGCCCAGAGTTGGGATTGTGGGGTCATAAGGCAGTTCTATTTTTAATTTTTTGAGATCTCTCCATAATGTTTTCCACAGTGGCTGCACCAATCTGCATTCCCTCCAACAGTGCATGAGGGTTCTCTTTTCTCCACATCCTCTCCAGCACATGTTGTTTGTTGATTTATTGATGATAGTCATTCTGACAGGGGTGAGATGATATCTCATTTGGCTTTAATTTGCATTTCTCTGTTTATTAGTGACATTGAGCATCTTTTCATTTGTCTATTGGCTATCTATATGTCTTCTTTGGAGAGCCATCTATTCAGGTCTTCTGTCCATTTTGTAATTGAATTATTTGGCTGTTTGTGTGTGTGTGTGTATGTGTGTGTGTGTGTTAAGTTGTATTAGCTTTTTAAAAATTTTGGATATTAACCCCTTATCAGATATATCAGCAAATATGTTCTTCCATTCAGTGGATTGTCTTTTTATTTTGTTGATGGTTTCCTTTGTTGTGTAAAAAGTTTTTAGTTTAATGCAGTCCCATTTGTTTATTTTTTTTCTTTTGTTTCCCCTGCCTGAGAAGATATATCAGAAAAAATATTGCTATGAGCAATATCTGAGATTTTGCTGCCTATGTTTTCTTCTAGAAATTTCATGGTTTGGGGTCTAACATTTAAGTCTTTCACCCACTTTGGATTTATTCTTGTGTGTAGCTATAATCAGTTTTCCAAATTACTTTTTAATTTAAAGTGATATTTTTTTAAAGTTTGATTACTGAAAGCCTGTCTCCCAGAGTCATCTCACCTTCTGAATACACTGATTAAATCAAGTTTCCGAACCCACTGGTGGACCACTGTACAGCCCCCACAAAGTCAAGCTGAAGGAGTTCACCGGAAACCCCAGCAGGAACAAACGGAGAGCAACTAAGAGCCTTGGGGGGCCTCCTGAGTTAAGTGGGAAAAAATGTAGATGTTTAACATCAGCTGTGTATTATAAGACACATATATAATGCTATGGTCTAAACGTGTGCCCTCAATATTTCATGTGTTAAAATCCTGACACCCAAAAATGGTAGTGTTAGGAGTTGGGCTTTTGGGAGCAGCTTAGATCATGAGGAGGAAGTCCTCATAAATGGGATTAGTGCCTTAAAACAGAGGCCTCAAGGAGCTCCCTTATCCCTTCAACCCTATGAGGACACAGCACGGAACAACCAGCTACGAAGCAGGAAGAGAGTTCTCACCCCATGACCACACTGACTCCTGGATCTTGGACTTCCCAGCCTCAGAAATGTGAAAAATATGTTACCGTTGTCTGTGACATTTTGTTATGGCAGATCAAACAGACTAAGATCATACAATGTACGGTAAACATAGCCTTTTTTTGAAGATAATAGTAATCTGAAGTCTAAAAATTAAGAAAAAGTATAAGAAAGAAGAAATAATTGTTTCAGCCATAATCACTATTAACATTTTTCTACATGTATATTTATAATCTTTTCATCATGTAGATACACACACACAGATACATGCTTTTTTAAAAACACATTGGGATCTGCTCTACATTTCTATTTCTTAATAAAATATTATAAGCATTTTCCCAAAGCATTAAAAAATTCTTTGCGATTATTATTTTTAATGATCACACAGTATTCTGGATATAGATGTACTCTAATTTATTTAACCAACCCCCTATTGTTTGACATTTAGGTTGTTTCTACTACTTGCTTTTATAAAAAAAAATATATATATATAGTGATAAATGCCATCATGCATAAATCTTTGGGTATAGCTCTGATTATTGCCTTGAGATAAATTCCCAGGCATGGAATTACTGGGTCAAAGGGGAGGAATGTGTTTAAGGTCTTTGGTACACATTGCCAAATTACTTTCCAAGTAGCTTGTTAAAATTTATAGGCCTACCAGCCACACAAAAGAGCACCAAAAAATTTTTGCTTTCATAAAGAAAATTGTTAGAAAAAAGTAATTGTCAATTTGCTGAAAACATTCCATAGCTCAGCTTGTAGAACTTGCCCAGAAAGCGTGATGCGCGTGCCTCTGTTCCCACGTGAAACGGCCGTCCCGGCCGTACGTGCCACTCCTTTATTCTCTCGGCTGCCGTGGGGGCAGAGACAAATCCAACGGTAATATTCCCATTTCCCAGGCACAGAAACTGAAACCCAGAGACGTAAACGGGCTTTGGTAAAATCACAGGAAATGGCGGAACCACCGCAAAACTCCAATTCCCTTATTGTATCACGGTATTGTCATATATTCCATTCCACTTTTTTAAAAATTCACCACCACTAACACAGCAAAATCTGTGTTACGCACATTCAACGAAGAAAGGTCTTTTCCAAGGTGACGGACAGCCGGCCGGAGCAGGGGGCCAGCGGAAGACTGCTCCAGCCGGGGCCTCTGAACGCTAGACAGACCTCAAAGTCCTGAGACACTTGACCCCCTGCTCGGGGGTCCAGAAGCTATAGAAGAGGTCGCTGGCCTGGGGTTTGCAACCATTGAACCACACAGACCCCAAATGCAGAGATCACAGTTATTACTGGCCAGAAACTGATGTTTAGTTCGAAATGGGCTTGTTTCTCTAGCATGATCCTAAGAAAAAATAATTAAGGCAGCAGCTGACACAGCTTGGATCGCAATGCCGCCTTTGCTTAAGCGCACTGCTGCCCATCTCTGCATGTCAGGAGCAGAGCTGCTTCCCCATGTTAACCTCAAAAAGTGCCTCCTCCCAGATGCCTCAGCCAGAAATAATTGGTCCCGCTCCCGGTCTCTCGGATCCTTCACTCCTATTTCTCATCACACTTAGTATTTCCTATCTCATATCGACATTACTTACACACTCGTCCTTATCCAGGCCTCAGTGAGCTGGCAGTCTCACTGAGGAGATCACTGGCTCTTGTCACCCATGTGCCTTACAGCATTTTGCACAATAATGAGAGCAGAAGATGTTCAGTGAATATTTATAGAATAACCGGATGATGAAAATGCATTATGTCATCATTTCCTGCTGGTTCTCTGAAGTAGCTCAGATACTAAGCAACAGCTCTCTTGAACTTTTAAAAAGTCACCTAATGAGACCAGAGGTGAATGATCACCTCAACATAGATTTCCACTATAACACAGAGCTTAATTAGTCCAGCTTTAAATTTTTTCATTTTTATAAATTTAAAAAGGGACACCAAGAGAAAGAAGAAAAACAATTGATAGCATATACATATTCCCCTTCTGGGAAATTTTCCTTATCAGCTTTTAAAACAGCCAGATTCTCAGCATTGTAAATATTAAGTTTCCCATACTTGTCTGGAAGGGTCCAAGTGTAATATCTCAGCATAGAGAGAGTCTTGATGGTAAAAATGAACACACTGCCCATGTCAGAGTTATACGTTTCTTCTAGAAATAGTTACTAATACCCACTCTTTCTCTTTAGTAGGACTAGCTTCCCAGTGACTTGGCAAAGCTTTATGCCTTCAGCAGGAGCTAAAGAGCTCAGAGTAGATATCAAGAAAAACAGTAAACATAGCAATATTTTGTTTTTAAATTATAGAAACTTTTAGTTTATTATTACAAATGAAATATGTTCTTAAAAGCAAACATTCAGAGCCTATCAAACAACTGGTCGAGCACACAACTAATAGGAGAATGCAGACACAACGGGCAAAGAAACAGTCCCCATAACGCATGGAACCACATGTGGGGGGTTAGGAAAAACGTGTGTGTGGCACAGTACCTGTGGGGTCATGGGGTCAGAGCTACGAGACTAGTGCCCAGGAGATAATGAGCACAGAGCTAGGAAAGATGAATTAAGTATGGGCCAAAAGCCGAGCAGAGGATTTTTGTAGGGAAAAAGTTGTATTTGCAATTCTCCTTTGTAACAATAATCTGGTGTGAACAAGATAGTTTACACAATCCGGAACAGACCAATTGAACACATTTTAAAGGATGAACATTCACAGGCCAAGTATGAAGATTATGGAAAATTACTAAAACCACTGGAGTGCTGATAAGAAAAACAGTTAAATATACCATCTTTTATAACATTAAGTCAAAGAGAAAGCTACTCCATGGTCCTCACATGTGCTGGGGAAAAGCGATATGGCTTAAAGAAATGAAGGACCAGACTTTCAGAGCTATAGATTCAATTCCTAGTTCTATTACTAAGCAAGAGGACTATTCCCTCATTTATCAAAGTGAATCTTTGTGAGGCCTGAGCATGAGTTATGGGGAAGACTGGAGGGCCTTAATGAGTACACCAGCCGGTCAAGCTCAAGTACATTGCAATCCGAAGTATTATTACTGAAATCATCTTTGAGATTATTTAGGATTAAAACCAAGTTTTCTTTAGCTCCTTTGCTAGAAAATGGTAGAATGGGTTATAATGAAATGGTGTCCAGACAATTGTAATCAAAACAACGTTTTTGCTGAAATAACAATCGGAAGAGTAGTTGAATATTGAAAGAAACCCCATCCCTGCTGCCAGCCTAATAAAACAGTTCTAGCTTCTTAAGCAAGAGTTTTTCAAACTCCAGTTCATGAAACTCTATGGTTTCAGAGAAACTTGCCAAAATTATAGGGTAGCAGCTTCTAAAAATGGCTGGGGTTTTTTTCTATAATAAATTTAAGTGAAGGTATGTAATAAAGTACTCTATAGATTTGAATAGATTTGTGCTCATGTGTGTATGTAAGTAATCTTATTTATATTGTAAAACCTCCTTGTAATTTTAGCTATTTCTCATGTGTCACCTATCATGAGATAAGAGCAGTGCATGTGAGATTCCTACTGTCAGAATACCTGTCAATTTCTCATCACACTGCAATTTTAGCCTTAAATATTTTGATACTGTTATTTGGTACAAAAAGATTACTAAACTTTATTCCTAATGTGATATATATCTTTTGCTAACATAAATTATTTATTTTGGTTTCATATAATGCTTTTTTATTTTGAATTCATTCTTTTCTAATATTAATAGTTGTGACTCCTGGTTTTTGTCGTTGTTTGCTTTTGGCTTAGGGGCTTACTGTCTGTCTTTCACATACATATATTCATCTGTCTGATAAAGCTTTGCCTATTGATTTATATTAGCTCTATCGAAGTTATGTTATTTTAAACCTAACCCTATTATATGAGCTGAGACACTTTGTTTTAAGTGAGTTTATTCCACTTACACTCACTTTTATAAGAAATGTGTTGAGTCATTTTTCTTATTATTTTGTTACTGTTTCTGTTTTTGTACTGTTATATACTATGTTTTTCTTGTAGTCTATATTTTCAGTGTTAATTTTTTTGCTCCACTCTGATTATTTAAAAGATTCATTGCCGGTCTCTTTGTCAAGTTCTTTTTAACTCTAAATTATATGCTTTAACCTCTACTATTGACTTATCAACTTTGTACACTGTCCTTTGACCTCCAACTATTAGAGATGAGGAAATCAGTACCCTCTCTTGTACTTCTAGTTATGTTACTATCCTCTGACATAGTCAAGATTTACATGTTATATCTGCTTCTGTTACCAAAACCTCCACAGTTCAAAAAAAAAAAAACTTCTTACATATTTGAATGGATGCGTTGCCTACCCCAGAGCCCTCGTAATGCTGTATTCCATCCCTGGGTCCTTCGCTTAATTCCAATGAGTGGGCTGCTGGATTCGATCACGAAGTCATTGTTTCAAGAATGTTTATGAGATTTACATTCCTCAATCACACGCATGTTTAAGAATGCCTTCCTTTTCACTTGGAAGACAAACTGGTATGGAACAAAATTTTCCTTTTTACCTCTCCAGAAATCTGTAAACATTTATCCATCCTACTTTAAAGTTAAATGATAGAGTGGAGTAAGCTGAACTCAGCCTCACAGCTTCCCCCTTGCTTTCTGTACCTGTTTTCCAAAGCGGTGGTCCCCAACCTTTTTGGCATAAGGGACCTGTTCCATGGACGAAAATTTTCCCGCAGATCGTGGGTGCGGGGAGACTTGGGGGTGGGGGGTGGTGGAGGATGGAGTTTAGGTGGTCACGTGAGCGATGGGGGGCAGGACGAAGCCTCAGCCTCGCTTCCCTGCCGCTCACCTCCTGCTGTGCAGCCTGGTTCCTAACAGGCTCCCCACGGGTACCAGTCAATGGCCCTGGGGGTTGGGGACCCCTGCTCTATAGTATTTCTCCTTCCCTTGAAAATTACCAAATTAGGCTACATCTCAATATTTATTATTCTATTTTATTGTTCTTCTCTTGAAACAGTGTGCTTTTTAGGACAATGGATTCCTGAAAGCTTTATTAAATGGGTATATTTTTCTCTCATTAAAAAAATAATTATGTGCATAATGAATTCTACTTTGTTTTGCATTATCTGTTGTCCTTCTCAGGATCATCTTTATCTCTTGGTTCCTCTCCATTCGGTTTTACGTGATTTCCTCAAGCATCTTCTCTATATCCCCGACTCTATGGACTCTTACGTACGGCTTCTAACGCGGCCCTTTATTCTGGTGAAATGTTTATGGTTATTTTTAGTTCCTTTCCTGATCTCTGCCATCCACTTTTTATGCTACTTTATGTTACCTTTGAATTTTTATATCTTTTCATTTCAGTTGGTGTTTTCAAAATTCAGAGTATTCTTTTTATTTTTACTTTACCTCTAGAATAAATTGCAGCTATATAATCTTAAGCAACCCCATGCATAGGAAAACACTTTTCTCATCTTCGCAACGAAAGACAGTAATATCTCCCCATTTCTCTACCTAAGTCACAGATTTGTTGTAAATATCAAAAAATATTTTTCAAAAAACATTTCTTAACCTATAAATTACTCTACAAACATAATCTATTATCCACACATGGCACATCATACCAGAGCAGTACATTTGTTTGTAACCACTATAAAAGTTACCATTTCAAATACAGCCACTAATGGTCATCATTTACTGGGAACTTATAATGTACTAAGCACCATATTTATCACGAAGGTTAGGTCATTTAATCTTACTGATAATATAATAAAATCAGTATTAGAATATATACAGTGTACATTCTACAGATGGGATTACTGAGACTTAAAGAGTTTAAGTAATTTGCCCAAAGTCACAGAGTTTGTAAATAACAGAGATGGGATCCAAATGAGTGAGTCTGATACCAATTGCATGGTCTTTACATCACTCTAAGCTCAGATAAAGAGAAACAAACAAAAAAATAAATTCTCTTTTAAATTCCATACCCATTAAAACCCCCTCTAGTAACTTCAATATCATTGATTGGCATTTATTCATATGTTTTAGGGTGTTTTTAATGGACTATTTTTAGAGCAGTTTTAGGTTCACAGAAAAATTGAGCAGCAGGTGAGAGATTTCCCATATACCCCCTGCCCCCACAAATGCACAGCCTTCCCCGCTATCAGCACCTTGCACCGAACTGTACATTTGTTGCAACTGGTGAGCCCACATTGACACATCCTTATCACCAGAAGCACAGAGCTTACATTCGTGTTTCTAATTCTCCCCTTTTCCCTATTCTTCCATTTCCTGATTCATTCTATTTCTTTATCTACCTTCTTGTTGAACACCTAGATTGGGAGACAGTACTGGTAAAGGAATTAGTGTATAAAGGATTTCTCTCACTCTACCTTCCTTGTCCTTCTGCTAACTACATATATTCTATTGAATTGTTATTTTTGTAATTTGCTGTTTCTTTTTAAATAGTATCTTGCCCAGGCATTATGCTACCATTTCCAAAGGCTCTCACACTCATTGTGTCATGCAGGTCTCTTAACCCCTCACTGGCACGTTCAAGAAAGCCTGTTTCTCATGCTTTGTGCTCAATAGGGAAGACACTATCCTCTGTAGACCAGCCATTTCTGTTCTTACAGAGAGTTAATAATTCACCCCTCGGCCTTAATTCAAAAGTTTCTAATTCATTAACAATGCAGTTTTCAAAATGAGGTTCGATAAGGTATGCTTAGTTACTAAAATGCCTTATCAATCTTTTCCTGCTTAGCACCTAGATTCTACGCTGGGACTTGAGATAGCCAAGCTCAGACACCACAGGGCAGTTAATTTGAGCTCAGACATCAGAACTGTGCTGACACTACAATCTTGAGCAGCACCTCTGCAGTTTACAAAACACATCCATAGGCTTCGTATCACTACACCTGGCAAGCCCTTCTGAGAGGACCTGGGTCTCCCCGTAATGAATGAGAACCCTGGGTTGCTGTTCTCCCATCTCTCCTCGGAGGTGGCGGCATCGGTTTAACCTACACTGCGGCCTCTGGCCATAGGCTGCACACTGTGCAGCACTAATGATGCAATTAATTCCTACATTAGCTGACACATTGTTCCTTAAAGTAAAAATTTCCAACTTGAAACTTAAAAAAAAAGAAAGTTGAAAAGGCAAAGCTGAGGGTCTGTGAACAAGGACTATATAAGGAGTCTTAATTCATTCCCAGCTTCTGCCTATTATATTGACAAATACACTTCTTTAATCTCTCCCTACCAGACCTCATACACAGTGGTCAAGAGGCTATTTATTAGAGCTTTTTTTTTTTTTCTCACCCATCGGTTGTAAGAAAGGTTATGGGTACAAATACCTCACAGCCAGTATTAAAAGGACATACTGGCAGGAAAAAAAATTATATAGTCAGTCTTGCTAAATTAGTTTATCTAAAATTGTATGTGTGAGTGATTTTAATCAAAATCTAATTTCCCCTCTTTTTAGAGTAACTGAAATGAGATTTTTCTAATTTACTTTTTGCGGTTCAAGTTTCTCATAATTCTTCTATGGTCGTGACAGCACCGTGACGTGTCTGCTGCTGCAAAGCATTAAAAAAATTAGATTTTCAAATTGATGTGCTAAATTAAAAATGTTTAATGTTTCTCATCAAAAGGCACAGGGGTATGCAAGGGGCTTCAGTGGAGTTAAAGGCACAACATTTTTTTCCACTGTTTCTTTAATTCACAACCCAGGGCAACTCTACTGTGAAAATTAACAAGCTGTAAGTACAGGAATTCCTGTAAGCTGTGTCCTCCAAGAAGCTCCCTTTTAATTTCCTTCCATCCCTTGACATGGTGACCTTAAGGATGTCATAATAAAAATGGATGATGTTGCCTTGGGTTGGTTTTTTGTTCATTTGCTTGCCGTTGCATATGATGTGGTTTTTGATTTTTGGGGGTTTTTTTTCCTTCTGCCCCAGTTGGAGTGCGCCAGATGTTATTAAGTCTTGTGAGCCTCTGAGTAATTGTAACTCTCAGGCTTGACTAGCTAATTCCAATGATTTAGAAAATCATATTACTTCTGTAAATTGGCTCCAGTTGTTATATTAAAATCCAAGCTTCTGCCCTCAGTAGATGTTTGCTGCCTAGTTGGGCCATGGCTGAGTAGATCCCAGGAGCCAGGTATCCAGAATTTGGAAGATGACTCAGCAGGTGAAAAGGCTTACAACGGGTTTGGGGTATGCAGCCTGATACTCAACATTTGCAAATGCATTAGATTCTCCCCAAGCAGTATGTGGGGGTTCAGGACCACATCTAGCTGTGAAATTGAAGTCTATTTATTTTTTAAATAATGATGAGTAAGATCCAGCTCTCAAACACTATAGCCTTCCCTGCTTTTAAAATATATAGGCACGATTCACAATAAGAACAATGTAGCTGCTTCTATAGCACTCCACTTTTCACCAGCACTGTTATGGATAGTTTAAAAAAAAAACTGGGTCTCCAGAGAGAAGAATGGATTTACCTAAGGCTCCATGGTAATTCCTGGAAGCGTCAGACTGAAGACCTAGCTAACCTGGTGTGCAAATGCTCTCTCCTCCCCATGGAAACACTCTCCTGTTCCAGTGAAAAGAAGAGTCTCTTGGTGCCTTGTTTGTTTCATAGCTGAACCATCAGCCCCACCCTACAAGTAAGTTTGCCTACAAATGTCACCATGGGATGCTCAGTGACCTCGGTCCTCTCCTTAATCAGGAACGGAATGAACAGAGAAGGCAGAAACCGTGGCTCCTTGAGCCCCTCAATGACCAAAGCCTTCGACACATTTTTCACCAAGAATTTAGATCATCTTTCTCTTCTCTCTCTGCCATTCACACGTCATCAAACCTCATCAATTTCTCATTCTTCCCCCTCCCCCATCACTTCTCCCCCTTCAGTGAAACTGAACATCCGTGGGCTCTCCAGATAAGCAAAGCCCAACTATACAAAACTACCCAAAACATGAACTTCTGGGTAATAAGGGCTTAATCCATCTGGAAAGTAAATGTCTCCAGAAAGCACTGATCTAAAGTCGAATGGTGGAGATTTTGGTGGTGCAGGCCAGGGGAAGGGCAACTGGAAGTCATCCTGGCCTTGGCATACCTTGGGGCACACGTCACAGGCAGCAGGCCTGGCTTTGCTTCTCCGCCAGCAGGTAAAACAGCAGCCCAGACACTTGTATGCGACCTCTTTCTAACAGCATTGGGAGCAGTGCGGTCAAATGGAGAGATCGGCACAGGTTGCATCTTTATCCAAGGTGGTCAAAACATCCCAGTCCATCGGGCTTTTTTTTTCCCATGTCGATGCTGCCCTAGCCAGGCCCTCCCCTTCCTCAACCCACTCCCAACAACTCAGTTTCATTTTTGTTTTTAAAGAATTCCATTATTCTTTCTCTCCAGTCTCTTCTTGTAGGAGTCTCAATATATTATTAGGCAATTTTGTGCTTTGTAATAATTCTGTAAATTGTTTCTTTTGTGGAAGCTACAATTAAGCCAAGTAATATTGTCTTGAGGTCATTTCTCCCCTGGAATAATTTATGCCTAATGAAAAGTTCGTGCCTGTTGCTGTCACCAGGGCTGAGAAGGTGACAGCTTCTGCAGTGTGCGTTGGATATTAAAGCCCGAGGACAAAGGAAAAGTCAGTTCCCCTAGACAATAGAAATGTAATTATGAAGGAATTAGTCTCCTCTACTAGGTTGCAAGCAAACCCCTCAGATTATGGCTGTGTCTTACTCATCTTTGTTCATTCCCTTACAGCTTATTCACGATAGGGATTCAGTAGATAGTTAATAACTTAATGAAGAATTCAAAAGCGTGGTTATCAGTGACCATTCGTTATCTCCTCAGCTGCAGGGCTTTGCCCTATAGAGACTGGTGTTTTCTGAATTGTATGGAGGAGCCCTGTAGTTGAAAAGTCCTATTGGACAAGGTAAGAAGGGGTCTAAGGTTCTAGTAGGTACTAAGATAGGAGAGAGGGTAAGAGCAAAGGAGCAGGAGGGATGGCCAGTGACTCTCAGAGTAAAAGAGAGTCAACTCCAAGGAATCTCTTGGAGCTTTTCACATAAGCTTCAACTTCATGCTGAACCACATCACTGATTCAGAAGGAAGCAAAACTTCTGAACCAATGATGTGAACATGAAAATGAATCCTGCAGAGTCCGGGATTCCAGCGCTGAGTAATGACTGCTTATATAGGAGAAATATGCATCCAGGAAAATCTCATAAATACCAACTCATCATCTTTTAAAACTTCATTAATATCACTTACCTTTAAGTGCTGAGAGTGGAGGAAAATAAAAGTTCAGTTTTACCTTTGCACTAACAAAATTTCACAGGGTATCATGTAAATAGAAGGCTGGTGACAAAGGTACTTGTGAAACTGCTCAAAGGAACAAACTGTTTTTAAGCACTTTCGAAGCTCACACTGATGTATAAACAATAAAAGTTAATTACATATCATTCTGATACATTCACACAAAGATCTATAGTTGGCAAAACTTCTTGGCAACATTTTGTTAGCCTAGCATATTTACTGTGCCCATTTGAAAGTAATAAAAATGGTATTTCTGAAAAATTATCCCATAATTCAAACTATTCACTGCCCCTCTGTGAGCACAAACCAGAGATTTCACTGTAAATCTTGAGGAAATTCTCTGCCTTATAAAGTGCTTGTGACTGGTGCTTCAGGTAGCGTTAAGTATGGGAGTTGGGAAGTACTAACCAATCCCAAGGTTTCAGACCCTTAGAACAAGATGAGCAAACTAGGATCGCTGGCCCCGGCCCCATGATACTGACAAAGTCGCCTCAAAGAAGTCAAATTGTTTTCCCAAAGTCAAACAAACAATAAATTGTAGAGTTGGGACTTGAACCTTTGTGCCTCTCACCCCACCAACTACTAATTTGGAAGACTGCAGTTCCAGGGCTTTATGGTGCTGTCTTTTAATCTGTAACAAGTAACTTTGGAGTAACAGGAGGCTGCTGCGGATCAGTTTCCCACTGATTGCATGTTCTGGGTGCACAGTGATACTGTCTGCCCCTGTTCTATTCTTCAGAAGAGCTAGGCATGGCGTCTTCCTCTTTTTCTGAAGTACAGCATGTGCTTCTCTACCTTCCGTGCACCTGTTTTGTGGATGGGTCCAATCATACAGAGGCAACTTCCTTCTTTTCTTGATAGTTACACAGAGAGACAATGTATTTTTTTCCACCTTGGCCCCAAAGCAATTTGTTAACAAGTCCAGAATAGCCCCCTGTGGTGAAGTTAAATACAAAGACTCTCTGGGTAGCAGGTGGTTTCCTTTTAATGACGGCTTCACTGGAGATGCGCAGAGCAGAGCACCGTGGTCTCTCCCTGCTGTTTGCACTGGGCCGGGAGCCAGGACAGAGTTACCTCGGCGGCATTTCAGGTCAGACGGCTATGTCAGGACTTTCCCACACAGCCGGTGCAGGGAAGGGGGGCTGCAACCTGCACACTTGTAACTGAGTTCAAACAAGGAGGAGCCTGAAGGAAGGGGGGCACTTTTGGGGCTGTGGCCCAACGATAAAGCCTGTCAGGCGACAAAAGAGAACAAAGTATGGCCCGTCTATATGGCTGGCATTAAAAAAGAAAAGTATTCTGTAGGGTGATGGGATGAATAGAGAACCAAGGGAGCCATGTTTAAGGGCACAGTGATTCTCATCCTGTCGTTCCTTCATTCAATAGATTCATATCATTAAGCTCTTTCCAGTGGCAAGGAACCTGCTAGGAAGTAGGTGAGGAAATAAATGCTCACACATCTTAGGTTCTATTTTCAGGAAATTTATAATCTGGCAGAGTAGGAAAGATACATGCAAATATCTTTTAAGCACAGTAAAATTATGACCTAAAAACAAAGTCCTTTTCTAATTTAAAGGCAGCAGAGGGTATTTTTCTGATTTGGGGTAATAGGAAAGACTTAAAGAAAAAAGTGAATTTGCTTAAGGAGTAGAATTCCTATAGATCAGGGGAAATAAAAGAATTTCCTGAGTTGAGCGACCAGAATAAACCAAAGATTAACGCATCCCATGGAGTACCAGGAGAGAAAGAGAACCTTACTCTAACTGGAATAAGGTTCTTCCTAGGAGAATCATAAAAGTTAAGTCTGAAAATAGAGGCCTGGCCAAGACGTGAAGTGCCTCATATACTTCAGTGAGAAGCATTTGCTTTCATTGGGAGACACTGAAGGTTTTGATTGAAAGAGTGATGGCACTGTCTAAACTCCCACCCAAGACAGGCAGAGGAGAAAGGAAGGTACGAGACAGACGGGAACAAAAAGGCCAAGGGGGAAAAGATAAGGGGAAAAGGAGATTGAATAGGGCGGGATTCATGATGAAAAAGGAGGAAAAGATAGGAAGGGAGAGGTGGAAAAGGTGATAATGGAGGAGCGCTAACTTGAGATAACAGGAAGA
This sequence comes from Mormoops blainvillei, assembly GCA_004026545.1. Lineage (NCBI taxonomy): Eukaryota > Metazoa > Chordata > Mammalia > Chiroptera > Mormoopidae > Mormoops > Mormoops blainvillei. Next base: position 108,344 of record PVJD01004492.1, read on the forward strand.
GAGATGCATAAAGGCACAGATGAAAGTCATCCCAGAAAATGGCAGGCTCGAGAATCAAGGGATACTGCAAAGCATTTAAGTCCGAAGGAAATAGCCAGAGACAGAAATGGCTATGACACCAAAGTCCTAGAGTAGCAACCAGGCAGGATAAAATAGTTGGGGCTCAAAACGGTGAATGGAAGGAGGGGCCAGGAGAAGTACTCTGAGTCAACAAAAAGAGGAAAGAAGAAGTGTCGTCATCATGGTATAACAGGCTCCAGTGTCTGATGACATTGCAATCGTTGGTTGGAAAGACTGAAAAAAAAGAAGAGAAAAAACAGAAAAAGAGAGTAAATTTAGTGAGCTCAATTCACTAACTCCCTTAGTATCCAGGACGGAAGATATGAAAACTTAGGCCAGTCAATAGCAATGGTAACAGCAAATAAACAGTCAATTACAAAACGGTGCTCTCTTCATGCAACTTGTCAACTCATTGGGTGTAGGAAAAACGGGAGCAGGGAGACTACAGCCCTCAATGACTGAGAGGATACTGATGACACTGATTTAAAACAATAAGCAGATCAAAATAAAAGCTAGTTTGTAAGAGGAAAATGACAAATTTGGCCTGAGTCATTTGAGTTCGAGAGGCTAACGCAATGTTCAGATGGTGACATCTGCCAAATGAAATTTATGAATTTAGCTTAGGAGAGGAAATGTTGCACAAAAGATATAGACTTCAAAGACATTTGTGCATTGGTTAAGGTTGAAACCAGAAGTTGTGGAGACAAAAAAATGAGTAATCGCAAACTCAAAGAATACCTATTCTGAGTTAGTACATGGGAACCACAGTGAAGTGACCCAAAGACCTAATAAATGAGGCTGTCCTAAGAAGGTTAAACCATATATGGACACAGAACAGATCTAAGAAGTAATACTTCAAAATCTGAAGGACAGAATGATTCCTAAAATGAGCTTCCGGAACAGTTTTGGTGCATAATAGATGATAAACAAACCTTAGGTTGTTAAAAATAAGAATTGATTTTTATTAGACTGAAGAGCCACGTCTAAGGAAAGAAGGTATTGATGAGAGGAGGAGCCAAGAAAAGACAACTGTTGAATGTCCCCATCCGGAGCCTTTGATCTTCTCTGTAACCCCTGGGCAGATTGACGCCGACTGTGCAAGGAACAAGTGGGAATATGTCAGGCACAAATCTCCTGGATTTAGATTTACAATTGAGAGTTTAAAGACTTCAGGCTATTAAAAGCAGGAAAGTCTTCTGCGTATGTTCCTACGCACACCTGGAAACCTTCTGATTGTAATTTTATTCCCATGCAGTTTTTCAACAAGGAGAAGGACATACTGTGAAATAGAAATGAATATTTGTTCCCTTTGGTCATTATATTTCTTATTGGAAATTAATAAATTGCTATTATGTGAAACATATCAGTGTCTTATGAACTTTGTATCCTGAGTCTCCCAGCACCGCTGAATTCAGTCATTTCTGGACACGGAAAAAGATGAAGTATCTGGGTTTGCAGGGCCGAGAGCCAGAGGCTGGATCATGGGCAGTCCAGCAAGTTCCCAGCATTCCGGAAGAGCTCTCAGGAACCAGCCCTTTGACATCCTTTAATTAGCTGACCCACACGTCCTATGCTGAACCACACTGTACATTTCAGGAAAATTAAATTGAAATTTAATAAATTTTAGCTAACTTTACAAGATAAGAAATAAATGAACTTTCAAACTGGCAGCGAAAGTATTAGAAAGCTTCTTCCCTGTATTGACTGAAAGGCGATCATTGCACAGCACCATCTGAAGGCATGTGTGCTGGAGGTAGACTGCTTGGGTTCATCTCTGCCACTCAGCCCTGCCACTTACTGGCTGCGGGAGCTCAAGACAGTAACTTGATGTCTCTTCCAGTTACAGTAAAGCTGATGAGATATTTAAATATTACTAAATACCTTAAATGATTATTAAATTATTGTTATTAAGTCTCTATTACTATTATTTATTGTGAGGTAAATAATAATATTTATTTCATAGAGTTCAGTGAATTAGTATTTGTAAATATTTCAAATAGCAGCTGCTCAAATTTTTAAAAACTGGCCATACCACCTGGTAACAAGGAGGCAGAGCAACCGGAACCCTCATATGTTACTGATGGGAATGCACAATAGTACAGCAACTTTGGAAAACACTTTAACAGCTTCTTATAAAGTTAAAATTAACCAGATGAGCCAGCAATCTCATTCCTAGGTACTTACGCAAGAGAAATAAACACACATTCATATAAAAATCTGTATGCAAATATTTGTAGCTACTTTATTCAAAATTGCTAAAAACTGGAAACAACTCAAACGTTTTCAGCTGGTGAGTGGAAAAACACACTGTAGTATATCCATGTAACTGAATACTCATAAGCAATTAAAAAAAAAACCTACTGGTCCATGCAACAACATAAATCACAAATGCATTATGCTAAGTAGAAGAAGCCAAACTCTAAGGATACATACTGTCTGATCGCAGTCATATGACATTATGGAAAAGGCAAAGCCATAGAGGCAGAAAACAGCCCAGTGACTTCCAGAGACTACAGGCTGGATGTGTAGAGGTTTACTACCGGGGAACGCAATGGAGTTTGTAAGGACTGGGGGTGATGAAACTGTTCTTGATGGTGTTGTTTACAACTACTGTATGTGCTTAAGAAAACTCATAGACCTGTGCACCAAAAATAATACACTTTACCTCAATAAAAATATACATAAAAGACAGGGAGACAGTCTGGGAGACAGAGAGAAAAAAATCTTGTGTCTGGCATATAGTAATACAGTAAATGTGATGGAAATGTGTGTTAAATAAAAAATTAAACTTTCTTTGACATGTTTTGTATGAAAATACAACTCTCTAAAAAATGTTGGTAGAATTCTTATTTTTTTTAGTTCTTACAAGGATAATAACTGGGGTAGATCATTACATAAGTAATTCATGTTCCTGGGGGGAGGGGGGAGGATTTAAAATGCATATATGTAAAAAAAAAAAATATCACCCAAAATTCCAGCATTTAAACATAGTCACAATTCAAAACTAACTCATAGCCTGCCAGACTTTTTGTTAGAGTTGAATAAAAATCATTTAAATAAATTAGAAAATAGTTTAAATTAGGAAATAACTTCATACCATATATTCTCTTTTGAAACTACTTCTTAGCAATATATACTGCAAAGTATAAAACTGCACCATTACTTTTAATGATTGTTAATTTATACTACCTAAGTCTCTGTTGTTGAACATTTTATTTGATTATAATTTTTGGTAGCATCAGCCAAACTGCGTGGAATATCCTTGGTATAGTCAATGCACTTTATGCACACAACATTATGTCTTCACTGTAAATTCCTAGAATTACTGTATTTAAAAGTGTACATTATATGATTTTTCATTCAAATTGCCAAACTGCTCCTTAGAAGATTATATATTTATAATAATATAATCAGCAGCTGTGAGTAATAATTGGGACTGTGTTTCAGTGTCCTTTTTCTTCAAGATCTGACAGATCTTTCTTCTTAACCACTTCATAGATTATAAATATTCATTTTTTTAATTAAGAGATTATTAAACCAACCTTAAACACCATGGAAATGTGCTAAATTTCTATTGGGTATCAAGTGATGTAAAACATAATTAAGAAGGTAAATCTTCTGAGCCCTGGCTGGTGTGGCTCAGTGGACTGAGTGCCGGCCTGTGAACCAAAGGGTCGTCAGTTTGATTCCCAGTCAGGGCACATGTCTGAGTTGTGAGCTGGGTCCCCAGTGGGGAGCACGTGAGAGGCAACCACACATTGATGTTTCTCACCCTCTCCTCCCCCCGTCTTGCCGTCTCTCTAAAAATAAATAAATAAAATCTTTTTTTTTTTAAGTAAATTATCTGAGCATCGAAAGTTACTTTTGGATTATTTAAGGTTATCACCTGCACTACTGCTGGTTACCTTTACTGGATAGTTTAGGGAAGCGCAACTTCATTTTGCAGATAAAGGCACTCCCTAGAAAAATGGTAGTGTTCTATTATGAGTGTCTTTAGGACAATCAATCATGACACTTTCCAATATTGTTTTACTGGTTAGCATATTTATAAATGGTCTTGAGTTACTTGTCACAGTGTCTTTGACTTTGGGGCAAGAACTTAAATCAGTAACAAACTACTTTCCTCTAGGGTACGAAAATATATATTGTCTGCATTTCTTTGGTGGATTTAAATCAAATATTTTTGGTAACCAATGAAGAAACACCACCTATTACAATTTTCCTTAAGCTATAAACAAACTAAAATCTGAATTTCTTTCTGCACAAAAGATCTATTCTTTATTTTGTAAAACACTTATTTCATTCCCATATTTCAATCCCTTATTAAATCCAGACATGGTTTTGCAAGTCACTTCTGGACTCGTTTCAAGTAACTATTGGTCAAGAGAAGAGAAAGTCAGTTAATTTTCAACGGCCATAAAAATCAGAAATATACTTAGCTGGGACAGGAAAACTGGGTCATTTCAGGAAAATGACCTGTGCGCTGCTAGCCTGAAAGTCTCTAAGAATATATTATTTAGAAGATCTTGAATCCTGTTCCTTAAAATCTAAACTTTCTAAATAATTAGATTTTAATTCATCTTACATTACTATAACTAAGAAGATTTATTTGTTAATTATCACACTGAGCTGGAAATAATAACCTGATAGGAATATTTGTGCAATACATTCATTAATTACATAACACAATCAGAATTGTTTCTCGATTCATGTACTTTAACATCTGAATATATACCAGGCGTGGCTGTTGATTGGTAGAAAAACATACATGTTTCTGCAATAAACCTCCATCATCACAGAAGGGAGAGGCGCAGTCCCTTTGTGAGAGAGAGAACTACGCTTGCTTGTGACAGAACGAAGAGTAGACTGAACAGAATGAGCACCTGCCTTTCCTGGCTGGTCACTTGGCCTCGTAGTACCTTGATCATTGAAACATTTTAACTCCATGTACTCTGAGAAATTGACGTGAGCTAAAACACATCAGCTGTTATGCACGTGATGGTGCCCGTATGAGTGAATCCTAATAGTAGACATCACTCAAATAATTAGAAAAGGCGATTTATCTTAATTGTTCAACTTTCTCCTGAGATGAGCAAAGGATGAATGACATTTGAGGAGCCAATCACCTGTAAAAGAACCTAAAAATTCCAACACTGGAATCTCCTTTCTTAGGCCTTGGAAACGTGCCAGGTCTCTTGTGCCTCTCACAAGAGAAGCAATATCTTAAACCGCCTTCAGCTCTACCTTCGTTGGAATCAGCTGAGAAATCTGAAAGCAATGCACTGGGGACTGAAATAAGAATAAATGACTAGGGCTGTGGAGAAAATGAGAGAAGGGTGCCTGGCCATAATTTTCCCAGGACCAAGTATGAGGAAGAAGATAGCATTGCTTCATAATCGCCTTTTTCAATAGTTCAGCATTTCTTCTCAGCCTTCTGTTTTCTTCCCATTATGGTGTGTCTTTCTTAGATGTGTATTTGCAGCATGTTTGTCTCCAGGCTCATGAAGTCTTAGAGCTGAAAGGTGTCTTGGGGTTCACGTAAACAAAATCCTTCATTTTACAGAGGCATTCCAAGGGCCTGCATGACTGATATGACTAGTTATGGAAATGGGCAGCCCTCTGTCTCCTGAACCCCCACCTATGCCCTTCCCACAGCACACAAGACCTCTTTTTCACTATTCCAGTTTTCAAATCTGATGTTACGTGTAAAATCTTAAGGGTGTGATACCTTCAGTCCTTCAAAGATACTGCTTAGAGTTCCCCAAAACAACTGCATTTTTAAAGTGAAAAAAAAATTAGCAAACTTTGTGGACATTGAAAAGTGGCAAGGTCATGTTCATAAACAAAGAAAATGACTCCAAAAAAATGCTTTCTACGTCTAATTATATAACCTTAGATCTCCTGTTAACACTCCTGAAAGAGGTCACCTTCAAATTCCTACAATGAATCTTCAACTTCAAGCAAAAAGCAACTTGTTAATGGTCATCAATAGAATAACAAGAAAATACTTTTAGGATAAAATGGAACTTTTGGGGGTCAAAATCTCACATTAAAAATGTTTACTCTGTGGGTCAGCACCCCTGGGGACTAGCCATTTACATAACCTGAAAGCGTTCAAACTTTAAAAAAGAAACAGCTAGAGATACATTCATTCTACTTGTAATTGTATTGTGAAATTTAATACACATTTTGTGTATTGAATAATCCAAACAGTGTAAATCATGGCACCCGCCCTCACAAATTTATAAGCCAATAGAGAAGATGTGTATAAAAATATAGAGTAAACAGGTCTAACAGGGGTGTCCAACCTTTTGGCATCTCTAGGCTACACACTGGAAGAAGAAGAGTCCAAATAACTTTGGAGTTGTTTGGTTTTATTTTTTAATTAGGTGGGCATTTGAAACCTCGGGAAAGTTAGGATAAATTATAGAACGTTTGTTCCATTTACGAAGCCTCGATCCAGTGGAGTTTGCATCCCGTTTGCAGTTTCATTGCTGTATCGATTAGCTAACAATTACCACATTATGTTTGGGTAGACAGGCATCAAGGAGTCTGCATTCTATTTCGGTGTACTTGAAAGCTGATCCAAACACTTCTGTTTTCTATTATAAATATCCAGGACCTTAGTCAGAAGGTAGGTTTGGTCGTCCTTACCTGGCCAAGAAGCTTTGGGAGTTAATAGATTGGGTTCGTCATTTAACTGAGCTCCCTTCTTATATAACCTTCCAAATATTTCTGTGATTGTCACTGTCACCACTTTAAACCATTACAATAAGATGTTCCAAATCCAGGATATCTGGAAACTCAGCCTAGAGTCTCAGAAGGAACCATCCCCTCAACCCAGTGCCTGAGGACTCATATGACCCTAATGGAGGGACAGGCGTTTCTGAACACTTTCCTGGATCCCCTCCTGTTTGGGATTTATCTGTTATCCAGGGTGGTAGAGGACTGGTCAATAAATCTGTGACTTGTCACCGTTTCTTTGCCACTGTGATGAAATTCCTCAAATGACTCAGTTATTGGCACATGCATTATCTGCACACTAAACCACAGGAAATTCACCCAGTACCACTCTTCCAAAATCAATTGCCCATCAGTCTGAACTCACTTGAACATGGGAAACAACTTCTTTGTCCTTCTTTAGAATTGGTCCTAGACTGAAAGCCCCTTTGCTGAACATTTCATGGCAATTCTCTTGACCCTTCTTCCTCCTACATCAGTCTTCCTTAGCTCCCCAGCATATTATGCTGCCAATAGAGCTGAAACATCTGGAAAAAGAACAGAAAACAGCCTCCCTAGAAGAGCTAAGCAAATCATAATCTAGTCATTGCTAAAGAAAACTTTAGCCACTCAAGTTCAGATAGCATAAAACTATTTAGGCTGTATTTTCAATGAAAGAGCAGCACTTTCTACCATGTTCTGATCATTCCTAGTAGAAGTCCATTCCTCCATGTAGACATCTACTTTCATCTGCTTAGTTTTGTATGATTTAAGTTAATGTTGGCTATTACATAATTATAGATAGAACACTTAACTCCTTCCTGTATTAATTGCATTACATGTAAAAAATCTCTACAATGCCAAATACTGAACAAGTTACAAAGTATATCAGAGATGGCTTCTGTATCCTAAACTAGAATGAAGGCTATATATTGTTTCCTCTCTAAATCAGTGCTAGAATAATCTAGCCAGTTATTTTCAACTCCAGGGGGCAAAGTAATAGCAGTTATCTTTATGGGTGTGTAATGTAAACTATTGACAAAATTACCCTGTAATTACTATGTGGAGTCAAGGTAATTACAGAGCAATTGTCCTATAATTATTGGATTTTGTATCTGATTTATAAACTCAATATGAATTACATGGTAATTAATACTAGGTTTTCCTGCTGTAATTTAGCTATTCTTCATTAGTTTGTTACTAAATTTTGCATTCACACAGATCAGAGTGTTTTAACAATGGCAATTGGTATTTAAACCTCTAAGATTTGGGAACCTGACTTACGCATTCAATAACAAAAAAACTAGGGCACAGCTTTACATGGTTTGACAAAATTAACCAAAGAAGTGTTCAAACATGATCTTCCTCCAAATGACAATGTTTAAAAAATACATATCTACACCTACCCACACACACACACATATATATTTATAGTTCATATTTATTTATTTCTGTAAACTACCACCAGTTCCACATCTGTTCCTACCAAACTGATGAATGTGAAGTGTTGCTTACTACAAAAGCAAGGAGTAAAAAATCCTATCAAATACCACTTAAAATGTTTTCATACAATTGTCTTCGACTTTGATCATATGTTGTAATCACCTAGGGAGCTTTAAAATACTGATATTTGGACCCGCCCCAGAGAGTCTGATTTAATTGGTCTGGGGTAGAGCTGGGGCATTGGGAATCTCCCTAGGCCACTACAGCGTAAAACGCAGATGATTTTTATTCACAGCCCAGGGTGAGAGCCATTGGTTTTGAAATATCACTGGAGACAAGACCTAAAGGTTCCTGAATATTTGCAGTTTCCAGAACTCTGAAGCTAATTTTTGTTCCCTAGCTCTCATTTTTGGACAGTAAAATCAAAGAATTTTAATTATAATCCCATTGGTAATAAAGCTCATTTGCCTTGACTACCTTGCCTAATGTATTCTATAACATATGTTAATTTAATTATTTGCTTAAAAGTGCTAGCAAAGTGTACATGCAGATAGTTTAAAAAGTCAGATAATGGATTTATAAGGGAAATCAATAGTTCCTTGTCTTACTTTGCCACACTTCTAGGGATCATAATCCCTAGAGACAATATTAACTGTTTTATCTGCACCTAAATAATATGTTAATATTGCTGTATCTTATTTTACAATTTGATACTTTATCATTTGATGCCCTAATCACCCAAGCCATCCCCACTGCACACAAACACACACAATGCACACACCTTCTACGAATCTTCCTAAACACTTAATGCACTATGTTCACTAACTCAATCGTTAATGCTTATAATACCTATTCATGGTGGCAAATAGCCTTGACCACTGATACTGGTGCTACGGTACCATTTGCAGTTGTTTCATCGAGAGGTATATTTGCTCAGTATTCCATGTGCCTATCAGTAATTCCTCCCTTGCAATATCCAACAAAACTCTAAAAGATTTTTAAAAATAAAAAGATAATGATCATTGAGCACATACCTACCAGAAACTATTTTAAGCACTCTACATGTATTAATTTAATGCTCACCTCAACTCTGTAAGGTAGTACTGTTATTTTTATTCCGTAAAATAAAAAACGGTTAAACTGGCTGCATGGTTAGTAAGTGATGAAACTGAGTTGAAATGCAGGCATTCTGGCATCTTAGGGCTGAGTTCTTACCCCTCACATGATGCAGGCAAATAAACAGCCAACCATCAAGCCTTTGACACCCTTGCCTGGCATTCCTCCACTGTAGATGAGTTGCTTTTCAAACTCTGCGCAGTTATCTGCCTGGGACTTCCACTCACATCAAGGGAATGCCTCTCACCTCGCTCCTATTGGTCCCTTTTTTCCTGGACCTCACATCCTACTCTTTCTCATGCTGGGTCTTCACTTAGTAGAACGCATTTTCTAGTAAATTCCTGATAAAAAGAAAATGTTTGAGGTGCAAGTATCTAAAGTGTCTTCACTTTGCCTGCATTCTGCGTTAATAATTTGCCAGTCTATTGATTTCCTCTTGCTTCTGTAACAAACTACCACAGACTTAGTGGCTTAAAACATGAATTTGTTATCTTACAGTTTTAGAGGTTAGCAATAAAAAATAGAACCACTTTGTTTTGAATAGTTCCAGCAGAGAACCCACTTCCCTGCCCATTTCAGCTTCCAGAAACTACCTGCTTCTGTGGCTTGCAGGCCCTTTCCTCTATCTTCAAAGCCAGAGTGAGCATCTTAAACCTCTTTCTCTCTACCAATCTGCTCCTTCTTCACATTGCCTGCTTGCCTTACCGTGCAACCCTAGAGAGGTCAAGGGCCCAGTCGATTCCTGATCTTGTGTGCGCAACCTGATCTTTCATCTCTTGGAAGGCTCTCAGGAGCTTCTCTACACAGCTCTTCCACACACAGGAATACACTGGGGGGGGGATTATTTTCATTAGTAATAAGTGGTACTTGGTAGGCCCTCTGTTTATGAAAACTCATGCTTTTCAGGTCTGAGAAGTTTTATTAAATTATTCCCTTGATATACCCTCCACATTTTCTCTTTTCTTTCATTCTAAAGCTCTTACATTTGAAGTCAGTGCTCTTAAATTGACCCTCCAATTTTCCATCATTTTGTCATTTCATATATTCTGGGAGATTTCTTCAACTTACCTCCTTTTTTGTATTTCTGTTATTATATTTCTATATTCCAAGATTTCTGCCTCGTTCCCTTATGTTGTTTTTCTGATTTGTTGTTGTTGCTTTTGGTAGGACTATCCTATTTTTGTCTTATGAATGTAATATCTGCCCTTATGTATCTGAGAAGGTGGATCATAGTTATATCTGTTATTTTGTGTGTTTTGTTTTATTTTCAAATTTTCTTTTGCTCTCTGCATTGTTTCTGTATTCTCAAATTTACTTTTATTCCTTTTGGTGGATTTTGTCTCTGTCTTGCAGGCTTGGGGTTTTTCTTAAATGCGTGGTGATCCTTGACTTAATGGAATATACGGGACTGAGGCACTGAGAAGCTAAATAAAACTTCTGTATATAAAGGTGGATTGTCAATAAGTCAGCTCCACTGTTGTACGTCAGGGTCTGACCTTGTACTGGGGGGCATCCAAATGTCAGTATCTCTAGATCTTTTTTCTAGGGTTGGCCAACTCTTACAGAGAAGAATGCCAGTGCAAAGGAAGAGGCAATGTGTAGTTGGCTACAGAATTCTTTGAGTTGTGAGGGCTGGGTTGTGGACAGAAGGATCCATGGATTCTGACATCTTAGTGTACAGACCTTCACTTCATTCCCCCATCACCACTAAGGCAAACTGTTCCTCCTCATTATCATGACAGTTGTCCCCAAATCCAGATTTTCATAGGTTCATTTTCTCTAGAAAAACCTCCTGTCTTCAGCAAGAGCTTAAAAGGCACTGTGGGGATCTAGCTGCCTCTTATACAAACCTTTAGTCACTCCTTTTGTTTTCAGCTCATTTTTTATCTCTGTTTTCATGTACCTGGTACCTAGATTTTCTGTGGCTTTCTCTGTGACTTTGCAGTGGAACTGCCTTGTTTCTTGTTGGCTTGCCCCTCTATAAACTTTTAATTTCAGATTTCTCTGCTCTGTTCAGATTTATGTGCTTACATCTATAAAGATTAAAAGTATTCAATCTTTCAAAAATATTATATGATTAATTTTATCATCTCTCACATTATTTTTGTTGATATAGGTTTAAAGCCTTTCCCCTCTCCAAAAAATGGGGATTTCCAGGGGTATAAAAAGATGTTCAGTTTGCTGTGTCTAGTAGAAAGACTCTGGTATTTCAGTACAGGTCTCAGCAGGGAATAGTAGACAAATTCAAACTGGTAACTTAGGAGGGTTTATTGAAGCATCTACTTAAAAAGGTATAAATAAGGGTGGCTTAGTATTCTGCAATTGACAACATGGATCCATTACTATTCCCTAAGAATAATGAATGAAGAGACAGATAAGTCACTAGAACCCAAAGAAAAGTTGTATGGAAAGAGTTATTGAGTAGATAAAACAACTATGGTACATTTACACAATGGAATACTACTCAGCCAAAAAAAGAAGAAAATATTACCCTTTGCAACAGCATGGATGGACCTGGAGAATATTATGCTAAGTGAAATAAGCCAGTTGGAGAAAGGCAAATACCATATGACTTCACTCACACGTGGAATCTAATGGACAAACTGAATTAACAAGCAAAATAAATAGACAGCGAGCAGGCTGACAGCGCTAGGTATTGGATGTTAGGGGGTAAAGGGATTGAGCAAAAAAGAGAAAGGGCTCATGGACATGGAAAACAGTGTGGAGATTGTGGGGGGTGGGGTAGAAAGCGGTAGAGGAAGACATAGGGTGATAAATGGTAATGGAAAAATACAATAAAGATAAATTTTTTAAAAAGAAAGGGCTATTGAATGGGAGATGTGACCACATGCTAGCTCATCAAAATGATCACAATTCTTTACTTCTTCCCATATCTATGACACTTGTATTTTTGTAGTTCTTTTTATTAAAAGTTTATTTTCCCCACCTCTTGAAAATGAGCTAATCTTCTGGTTTATTAGCAAATAAAATGTGGCAGAACTAAATAAAGATGGGATAGTTTCAAGTGAAGATGAGGTCTCAGGACACCTAGTATGTTTCAGCTTGTTCTCTTGAAATGCTACCCAGCTTCCCTGAGAATAACCTTGAGTTAGTTTGCTGGATGGTAAGATCCAAATGTCTCTATCTCCCTTATTGTCGCAACTGACAGCCAGACAACTATCAAATTTTAAAGTGAGTCCATCCTAAGCCAACCAGTACCCAGCCAACCTAAAAACTGATTGCAGATTCCAAAATGACCTGGCGCAGCTGAGCCCAACATAATTTTTCCACCCCACAGAATCATGAGCTAAATAAATGATTGTTCAAGTCACTAAGTTGGAAAAAACTTTTTACTGCAACAATGGCTGACTGACACAAGCTTTCAGTCAAGGAAAGCAGCCAACGTACCATGACAAGGTAAGAAGGAAGTCATAAGAATAAGTGTTCTGACTTTAATTCTCCTGTCCTACAGATCACCTGTGAGTGCCTCCTATTCACCTGACTGGAGAGTGAGAGAGCCCCACTCACGTATATCACATGGGTCAATCCCCCAGTGCACAGAGCAGGATGAAGAACTGTGGAGATTGGACTCAGAAGAACAAAATAGAAGAGATTCACCAGACTCACTCATCTACTTTTCAACTCAAAGAATATCTGGGATTTTCTTGCCAAACATGTGTAGTTACATTGAAGACTCCAAAAAGAATCACAAAATAATATCTGGGAACAAAGAGTTTTTAGCTAATGGTGATAAGGAATGGATGGGAAGGAGTTCATTCCAAGTACGTATGCTAATACCATACTTGTACTTTCTTGTACTGCCCTCTCAATACCTATTTATAACAATATATTATAAATTAAATACCCAAGATAAGATCTACTGCAAACATTATGTCAGGCCTCAGTTAAACAAAAAGACAGCTAATCTAAACAAAATTCAAATAAACAGAACAGCAATCACACTTAATGTTTGAAGAGGGGGAAAAAGTGTGAGGCCATTAATCAGTTTGGATTCGCGGTGACTGCAAACAGTGAAAAGCCTAAAATCATGACTTAAATAAAGTAGGAATTTATTTCTCTCCCACATAAATGAAGTCTAGAGGTAAGCAGTTCAGAGCTGGGCAGGTTCACGCTAACTGGTTGCCTCACCATTCTCAGGGTGTGGTTTCTACATCACAGTCCCAAATGCCTGTAAGCTTCAGCCATCCCATCTGTGCTCAGGCAATAGGAAGGAGAAAATGGACTAAAGGAAGAGTGTATCTGCCCCCTAAGGACACATCCCTTAAGCTATATATGTCTCTCCTTCCAACATTGTTCAGCACCTGGTAACCTGATGGCCCCTAGCTATAAATAAAGCTGGAAGTACAAACTTAATTCTATAAGGTAATGTGCTCAGTTGAAAACTTGAGGACCAATATAAAGGGGAAAAAGAAAACAAAAAATAGGAAACAACCAGCAAGCAGTCTCTGCCTCGACTTTTATTAATTACTAGACCAAAATCTAACTTCCAAGGTCATGTTATAATTGATACATAGTCTATTTGATTCACTGATGATCAGATTTGTGATCAGAACCTGTGAACATCTTCAGTTATCAAAGATTCAATCTTTTGTGTGACACTGAGTTTACTAAGGCAGGAATGTGGACAAGAATGGTTTAGTGTTGCTTTGTTTTGGTAAAAACGGTTCAATAGAGTCTCCTGTTTAACTCACTGTAAACATTTGAGATAATTTTGGCTATAAGTTATAGAATAGTAGCTTAAACTTTTGTAGAAATGTATTTCTCTCATGCATAAAAAAACTACTAGTACAGAGTTCAGGATACAAGTCCTTTCATTTTCTCTGCCATCCTCATCCTATGGCTTCCACCTATGGTGCAAGACATTTACTCAGGTTCCACCTGTCAGATACATATCCCAGCTGGCAGGAAATGCTAAGGGATGAGGACAAGCATGTGACTCCTCCTTTAGTGGTGTTTCATGGCCTGTGGAGGCTGGTGAACGTTGACAGCGAGTAGAGGAGCAGAAGTGACATTTACCAAGTGTTGGTAAAGGTTAAAATGGGTCACAGTTACAGGGAGATTTGTGGTACTATTCTCTCTATTTTTGTAAAAGCTTAAAATTTTCTGCAATAAAAAAGATACACGTTAATAAAATAAAATAAAAAATACCAGAAGGATATCCCTGAAAACTGCAAATGGCTTCTCTTTGCATACCAAGAGCTGAACTTCGTCAAGTGCCCACATATAGCTGCAAGGAAGGCTGGAGAATGTAATCATTGGTTCTTGGGTCCATATGCCCAGTTACAAATAGCTTCATTTGTATCCCATAGAAAGAAAGAGACCATCAACATGTGAGACCACTGATAACCTGTACTATCTTCACGTATAAAAGATTACAGACCCAGAAGGTTCTGGTCAAGATGGCAAAGTAGGTCAATGTGGTATTCAGAAACTCCCACAATCACATCAAAATTACAACTAAACTACAAAACAACCATCATTCAAAACCATTTGGAATTGGGCTGAACAAAAGTCCTATAATTAAGCATATAAAGACGAAGTCACATCGAGACTGGTAAGAGGGACAGAGATGCAGAACGGGCTGGTCCCACACCACATGTGGTGGATAAAGATCAGGAGGAATATGTTGGCTGCAGAGGCCCCCCAGAGGAGTGAGGAGTCCAAGCCCCACACCAGGTCCTCTAGCCCAGGGTTCCCATGCCAGGAAGAGAAGCCGCCAAAACTTCTGGCTGTGATAACTAGTAGGGACTGTGGCTGAGTGAAACAGAGGGCTCCCAGAATCGTAGACTTTCCTCTTAAAGGACCCCTGCATGGACTTGCTTGGACTCACTCACTCTGAATCCTAACACTGGGGCACCAGGGACATACAAGGGGGAACTGAATTGTCTGGCATTGGAGCTGGACCTGGAGGAGCAACTCTCTCTAAGTTAGAAGTACTGGTAGAGGCCATTGCTCCTTTTCTGAGGCCGCCCCCACGCAGGGCCACAGAGCCAGCAGGCTGGCATAGTATCTGAGACTCCACCAACCTGGCTCGCCCTGCCTGCCCTGCCCTAATGATTCCCTGAGACTCCACCCCACCCAACTTTTCCACCCATCCAAGCTGTTTCCAGTGGCTTTTCCATACAAAAACACTCTTGGCTCATGATTTGGACTTTCCTAATATCTCTCTAACGAGCAGCATCTGGCCTCTGCATGTCCTGTACCTCTTACTAAGTGGCCCCGGGCATGGCACTAGTGGCAGCTGGCCTTAGATCTCAGCTTGGCCTCTCCAGGGTACCTCCAAGCCCAGCACAAGTAGCACAATCTGTAGGTCACTCTGAAGCTCATACCAGGTGACCGGGATACAGGTGGTGGCTGATCTCACACCTCCAGGGAAGCTCCAGTGCGAGTGCACCCAGTGGTCAGCTTCAGACCAGGCTGGATTACAACCCAACCACCTCCATGAGTGATACACCCAAGGGGTGGACTTCTGGGCACCAAAGCCCCACTGAAGCAAGTCCTGCTTCATGGGGTCGGCCCCTGCACAGCAGATCCTCTGCTATAGTCACAGCCAGACCTCATAGCCAATCAGCCTAGGGGTCAATCCCTCCCAGTGACACCATTAGCAATCAAGCCTCAACTACAACTGGACAGTGCACACAGCCCACACGGGGGGAAGGGGAGGCAGGCACCCAGAGCACCCAGCTCAGGTGACCAGGGAGGCTGCATCACTGACCCCTACAGGAAGCCTACTACATAAGGCCACCTACCATGTCCAGGAGATGTAGCAACTCTACCTAATACACAGGAACGAACACAAGGAAGCAGCTAAAATGAGAAGACAATGAAACAGGTCACAAATGAAAGAAGAGAAGAAATTTCCCCCCAAAAAAACTAAATGAAAAAGATGCAAACAATCTATCAGGTACAGTGTTCAAAACAATGGTTATAAAGATGTTCAAATAATTGAGTGAGAACTCAACAGCATAAAAATGGACATGGAAACCATTAAAAAAAGAACCAGTCAGAAATTAAGGATACATGAACTGAAATGAAGACTATATTACAAGGAATAAACAGTAGAGTAGATGAAGCAGAGAATCAAATCAGCAATCTGGAATATAAGAAAGAGGAAAACACCAAATCAGAACATCAAAAAGAAAAAAGAATCCAGAAACAATGAAGATAGTGTAAGGAGCCTCTGGGACAATATCAAGCAAACCAACATTTGCACCATGGGGGTGCTGAAAGCAGAAGAGAGAGAGCAAGAAATTGAAAACCCATATGAAAAAATGATGATGGAAAACTTCCCCAACCTGGTAAAACAAGTCCAGGAAGTACAGGGCATCCCAAACAAGGTGAACCCAAAGAGACCCACACCAAGGCACATCATAATTAAAATGCCAAAAGTTAAAGAGAAAGAGAAAAGCTTAAAATCAGCAAGACAAAAGCAATTAGTTAGCTACAAGGGAGCTCTCATAAGACTGACAGCTGACTTCTCAACAGAAATTTTGCAGGTCAGAAGGGACTAACAAGAAATATTCAAAGTGATGAAAAGCAAGGACCTACAAACAAGATACTCTCCCCAGCAAAGCTATCATTTAGAATCAAAGGGCAAATAAAGAGCCTCCCAGACAAGAAGAGGCTCAAGGAGTTCATCACCACCAAACCAGTATTACAAGAAATGTTAAAGGGTCTCCTTTAAGATGAAGGGGGGGATTAAAAAATGAATAATAAAATGGCAACAAATACATATCTATCAACAATTACTTTAAATGCAGATGGATTAAGTGCTCCAATCAGAAGATATACAGTGTCTGAATGGATCACAAAACAAGATTCTAACATGTGCTGTCTACAAAAGACTCATTTCAGACTGAAAGTCACACACAGACTAAAAGTAAAGGTATGGAAAAAGATATTTTATGAAAATGGAAACAAAACAAAACAAAAAAGGTGGGGTAGCAATACCAGAGGCGGATTAAGGTTGATTGAGGCCCCAGGCACAGAAGAAAATATTGGGCCTCTTAAAAAAAAAGAGAGACAGGGAAAATAAAAATACATGCCTTCAGAAGTCGGGGCCCAGGGCACACGCCCAGTGCGCCCGCCATTAAATCCACCTCTGAGCAATACCTATACCAGACAAAATAGACTTTAAAACGCAGGCTATAACAAAGGACAAAAAAGGACGCAGAAACCCTACTTCCATGTATTTATCCAAAGAAACCCAAAACACTAAATCAAAAAGACATATACATCCCTATGTTTATTACAGTATTATTTACAATAGCTTAGATATGGAAGCAACCTAAGTGTCTATTGATAAATGAATGGATAAAAATTGGTGCACATATATGATGGAATATGATTCAGTCATAAGAAAGAATGAATGAAATCTTGCCATCTGAAACAACATGTATGGACCTAGAGGGTATTATGCTGGTTGGACAAAGGACAAATGCCAGGCGATTTTACTTATATATGGAGTCTAAGAAACAAAACAAGCCAAATAGAAACAAACTCATGGATACAGACAACATTTTGAGAGTTGCTGGATGGGAGAGGAGATGGCAGATGGGTGAAAAAGGTGAAGGGATTTAGAAGTACAAATTGGTGGTTACAAAATAGTCACAAGGATATAAAGTACAGCATAGGGAACATAGTTAATAATACTGTAGTAACTGTGTATGGTGACAGAGGGGTGCTAGATTTACCAGGGTAATCATTTTGTAAGTTATATAAATGCCTAGTGTTGGGGTTGTGCACCTGAAATGAATGTAATATTAAACATCAATTGTAACTAAAAAATTTAAATTTTTTAAAGTCTAATAAATAAATGGAAGATTATGGGTGCCAAGTTTATAATTAACTTCTGTGCTTCTTAATTCCCTCTATCAAATGGAAATGGCTATACTGTCCAACATGTTTATAAAATGATGTCACAATAGCAAAACTGGAGCTGAAGTATCTAGCTGGTCCTAGACACTTGATGTATGTTTAACTTCCTTTCCCCATTGATTTTGAAGACCAAATATCATATATGTAAATATACATAAGCAGCACTTTGATAATACAACCTACTTCACAAGTATAATATAGTACTTACCTCAGTGAATTAAAAATCCTTATCCAAGAGCAATACTGTGCATCAAGTTGTTGATAATCATTGAACTTTTCTCCTTCCCTTTGACAGGAGTTCTCAAAAGTTTGTGTGCATAAGAATCTTTTAGGTGCTTATATAACAAATAGATTCCTTGCTTTCACCCCCAACCTACTGAGCCAGAATTTTCCCAGGAATTAACTTTAACAAGAAGTAGCGTGTGTCCTTCAGTACTGCGAAGAGGCTAGTAGGAGAATTAAATTCACTGTTCTTCAGATTTGTATTCCAAATGTACCACCACACAAACTTTTTCTGCTTTGTGTTCATTTATTTCCTAGGAAAATTCTAGCATAGCCTTGGGAGAGCAAGTGCAAACACATTACCTTGCCCCTGGAGTGTCATTCACCTTCTGCTGAATCACTGGTCCCCAAACCACACTTTAAGAAATCCCCTCTAAAATCCACTGCAGTACAATCATTTAACCCAACCTTTACTGAAAACTTGCTATGAACAATCTCACCAGTGACATTGACTTGCTGATTTCTTAATTTTTGCGGAGAATATGTCATGAGTGGTGGAGTGGGGGGAGGCGGTGTAAAGTGACAAGAAAGGAGAAGAGGTAAGATTGTAATTTAAAAGTTATTTATGAGCACAAAGAAGAGTCCTTAAGCTAATTGTTTAGAAACTGGGCCATGGAAAGTTCTCCTTCATACCCATCTTCTGAATGCCAGGAATCATTGCACCCCGAGGAGCATCTGGCACAGCACGCCCAGCAGACACACCTGCTTCCTTTCCATTTGTTTTCATCACTTTCAGGGGTGAAAGCTGTCTAACCTGGTGACTTTGGATAGGTCCTTCAGCAAAGAGCATTTTGCTTCACAGCAAGTGATTTCTTCTTAAGAAATCATCACTGTTACGCTAGCGAGACAATTAGGGAAGCGGCGAGAAGGATTTGATTGATGCTGCTACCAATTGTTCCCATCGAACAAGGGATAGGGGGTTCTATTCCAGAACAGTCCAAAGACTTAGATCCCAAATGGGTGGTGCCTTTTTAATATGTGTGTGGGGAGTGTGTGTGTGTGTGTGTGTGTGTGTACATTTAAACTGCTTATTACAAATCAAAAGTAATTGGGTGTATATTTATGCATACTTTGTAGATCTGTGCCTCATGCCTTTGTTTCATTACAGATGGTTATTACATGCATACAAAAAAAGGAACTGCTCAGACAAGGAATTGACTGACTCATAGACAGGCTGCTACTAAAGCTTCAGTGACCTGAAGAACTTTTTAGCTACTGAAAACATGTTCTGGAAAACACAAATACATATACCTGCATGCATATACGTTAGAAGAAATGTTGGAAATAAAGCTGAGAACTGCTTTACAAACATAGCTCTAATTGCGAATACCTTTTAATATATTGTCTTTTCCTATTTATTAAGAAAAGTATAATGCTCCTGTAGTCTGTGGTGTTTAAAAAATCCAGAATATCATAGGACAACCTATAGGTAGGCACTTTGGTGTTAAAATAAGATTATTTACATTTTCAAGGTCCTTTTTTTCTTTGTGGCTCCAGCATTACAAATTTAATTTGCAAAGAATTTCAAATAATATAAGGACACAATAAAAAGAATCCTAGGAATGAACCCCCTGGAATACCAATGTTTTTATTCACCTGACTTTTAATTATGAGTCAATGCCACACATAGAGTGTTTTAATCATTAGGTCTTGAACTGAACAGTGAGCATGTTTCTACCACCTGTGCTGTTTAGTGCACCACCACCCACGAAGAACCATTTCTATTTAACCAGCTTCCTCTAGCAATTTCCCTGATAGCTGAACCTCTCCTTCTCTCTGAATGTGTGTGCAACAGACACACGTGTATGCACACTCACGCACACACCAAGGTTTTCTCTAGTTCCCCAGTCAGTGACACGTACTCTTCCAGCCAATCTTTATCGTCTCATGCCACCTTTAATTATACAATATATGCACATAGAGTGCTGAGAGATGGGTCAGATTTGGGGTGGGCCTTATGGAAAGCAGTCCCATTTCTATACAGTCACTTTTTTAAATATCTTTCCCAGATTGAGTAAGATACCATTGACATAACATTGTGGAAGTTTAAGACACAATGTGACGATTTTATATACATATATATTACAAAATGATTACCACAATGAGGTTACTTAACACCTTCATCACTTACATAATTTCCTTTGTGTGTGTGTGAGTGTGTGGTGAATACACTTAAGAGAAATCCTTAAGTGAATACATTTAAGAAACTCTTAGAAACTTTCAAGTACACAATACAGTATCGTTAACTATAGTCACCATGCCATACATGAGATTCCCAGAACGTACCTTCTAACTGGAAGCATGTACTCCTTGACCAACATTTCCTTCTCTCCCCGAACCCCAGCTCCCAGTGACCAACATCCTCCTCTCCCCTACAGAGTCATATTTTGATGTATAGGTACAGAAATATTTATAGGTCCACACATAGAAAATTCTTGTGAAATATCATAAACCTAACTCCCCTCAAACATAGGCAACAAAATGAATGTAATATGAAATCTATAAGATCCTGGCCTGTTTGAGTTATCTATGTTGTGCAACAAAGCACCTCAAAATTTACTGCTTTTAAAACAAAAGTGACATTATTTTTCATGATCCTTTTCAAGAGCCCAGACTGACTGGGGGGTTCTTCTGGTGCTCTCTCCAGGGGCTACTCAGGTAGCTGGCAGGACAGCCAGTGACGGGGCTCTTCTGAGACAGCTGGGACAGCTCAGTCTCTCTTTGTGGCCTTTCTTTCTGGGCTTTGACATGGCAACAGCTCAGGGGAACACTCCAAGATGAAAGTCCCAATACGCAAGTGCTTGACAAGGCCCTTCTTGTTGTGATGTCCTATTGTCTAAAAAGAAGCCAGTTCAGCATCCATGTGGGAGAGAAATACGTAAGTATTCCTTGGATGCTGGAAGGTGTGACTTACTGGAAATCATTACCACATGGCCCAACGGCACATACTTGCCCAAAAAGACTGGATATTGTCCCTTCATATAAAGGCTGAGATGTCTGAATACAGGCAATCAAAAACCTTCGTATTGTGCATTCTGTAGGGCATATTTTACCTTGAAGACCAGCTTAACAAATGAACTATACTCCCGGGTTGTTAAAAGGAATCAAGAGCATCTTTAATACAAAACACACATACTTCCAGCTGTGGATGAAAATGAGAAAAAGAATAAACAAGAGAAATGTGAGGCAGACACTTCAGGATGACTTCACACTCCTTGTCAACCCACATTTCCCGTTTCTATGTTCTGCCCGTTACCCTGCACCAGCTACTCTGGCTCTGCTTAGAGTAGTAGGAGATTTGCAGGTGTCTTGCTCCAGTTTCTCCTTGCTGTCCAGTGTCCTTATCATAGAGTGTGGAATGAGTTGCTGTTGACGAAAAGTACCTCTAAAGTAAGGAAAAGAGGCTAAAGAGGCTTCAGCTTTCCAGGAAAGAGGAAACTAAGAAAGCCTGAGAGAATCTAGCAGCCAGCCTGGGCATGGGACTCATGGGAGCAGGGAGGCTTCTTACAGGATGACCCTCTGCCTCAGTTATTCCCCAAGAGACGCACGTGAATTGCCTCACGCCTTTCTCCCTTCTTGGTTGTTCCCTAAGTACCGAGAGAAGTGTCATTGCCTAATAAGTTGCTTGAATTTCATCCAAAGGATTAAACTTCATACACTGAACCAAACACCTTCATTTTGAAGTACATTGTGTACATTATTGATAAAAAGTTTAATGCTAACCCCAGGAGGAGAGGTTTTCCTTGGCTCAGTTTTTGAGGTTACCTCATTAACAGGCTCCCTGCCATGACCTTCTTTGCAGTCTCCTTGGAAACACAGCTGTAGCTCTGTAGCTGTTCTGTAAAACCAAGATCTTTCAACACAACACAAGATGTGACACCAAGAACTGTCATGAATGTATTTCAGATGAAAGTCACTTCCTGGAAACAGCCTGCAGAAGCAAAACTTTCTTTCCTGACAAATGTCAAATCCCAAACACAAGCAGCAAGAGCCCAGAACTTGGGCTCAAATCCTATTTGAATGGACTGGGCAGCCTAATCCTATAACCAGATACTATTCGCTATTAATTAAGTATTAAATAGAGTTAGACTCCCTTAGAGGCAGAAACATCTGCTGTGGTATAAAACTAAATCTCTGTACTAACAGAAAACCAGAACTGAATGGAAAATACTCAGGTGGTCTGGTTCACCAAGGATAATTTTGTGGGACTATGAGGTTTGACATTTAAGGAGCTATGGTGAATCAATCAAGCCAGATATTTTAGCCCTAAAAAACTAATGCACAGTGTATGGAGCCAACTCTAGATAAAGCCCTGAATTAAAATCTAATCTACACATAAGCCTCATGATATTTAGATGATAGGGTCCATGCTATTCATTCATGTCTATTCCAGCCATGCCAAAATATAGCTGCAAAAGACCTGAAATTTATTGTTGCAGTGCCATCTGGGCCCAGAAACAGTGTGCACTAGCCCACACCATAGATGTCCGTTCTTATCTTTTACTGCCTTGTAAAACCATGCCTATCATTTTCCTCTAGCAGTTCTCTCTAAATGTAATGGTGATTACATCACAAAATTCACAGATTATATTAGGTTTTCATCCTACTTGACTTCTCTGTTGATCTTTCTCTCCCTGTCTCTCTCTCTCTCTCTCTGGTTTTAAAATTTGTTTTTTTCTTTTCAACTTTTTTCCTTTTTAAATCTAGGCAGTTACTCCCCTATATTGCCATGGTGCTTGTCTTTTTTGTGACTCCATTCTTTAGAAATTATCTAAACATGTATGTATAGTGTGATAGAATAATGCACCCTTCCCTCATGAGTCTTCAGTCTAATCCCCCCAAAACTATGACTACATTACCTTACATGGCAAAAGGGACTTTCCAGATGTGATTAAGGATCTGTAGATGGAGAGATTATCCTAAATTACCTGGGTGGGTCCATAAAATCACAGTGGTCTTTATAAGAGAAAATCCACAGAAAATGTCAGATTAAGGAGATGAGGCAATGAAACCAGAAGTTGGAATGACGCACTTTAAAGATGAAAGAAGGGGCTATGAACCAAGGAATGTAGACAGCCTACAGAAACTGAAATGGGCAAAGAAACATACTCTTTTCTGAAGCCTCCAAAAGGAATACATTCTATCTAACATTTTGATTTTAGGTTTCTGAAGTCAAGAACTGTTAGAATATAAATTTATGTTTTTTTAACCAAGATTGTGGTTTTCTGTTACAGCAGCAATAGAAAACTAATACACACAGCCATCCTTTCTATAGATAATAGTTCCCTCACCTGAAGTTCTTGAGGAGCTAAATCCATTGTTTTCTCCCTCGAGACAATTTGTAAGCTCATACTGGTTCATCTGAACCTGTGTAAAACCTGCCAATTGAAACTGAAAATACATTCCTTTCAGAGATTATTTGATTTTGCTTCTTCTCTTAAAAGCTAGAGGTTCTATCTATCTGGAATGGTTCCAGTTCATTTCCGATCTCACAGGTTAAGTCTTGGAGTCTTGAGTTCAACTCCCTCATTTTGCAACCTTCCTAAAGCACTTTTTGTACAGGAGTAAAGATATACTCACCTATCCACTGAGAAACAGGTCCAGAGAGAACACTTATTCAGATTGCATAAAAAGCTCTTTAGAGAATCCCTTCAAATGTGCTCGCTGTGCATCATTTTAATTTCGGCTTATATTATATCCTTCCTTCTTTTCCTTGCCCAACTATGCAATAAAATTTTTTCCATGCCCAACTATTCAATGAAATCTTTTTGAATGAAGGCTCCCATTTTTTTTAATTTAAAGAAACAGCCTCCTCAGAACATCTAATGTGTCAAACTTACTGAAGCATAAGTTTCTACTTCATCCTTCATAACATATTTTTTACTTTCTAGGCATAACACTTCCTGGCTCTTCTTCTACCTCTCTAGCCATTTTCACCCTGCCTACTTTTTAGATTTATTCTCCTCTGTCTGGCCTAGACATTTTGGAGTTTCTCTGGGATTTGTCATAAAGATTCTTTTTTTTTTTTCTTTCCTAATGTTCTCTTTCCCTAAATGATTTCACCCACTCAGCTACAGTGGAATTTCCCTCTTACATGAAGATTAGTATCTAACATCACCCTGTCAAGCCAAAAAAAAAAAAAAGACAACAGACAAAATTATACCAAAAAAAAAATTCCTTCAGAATTTCCATATTTGAAATCGACATGACATCTCAATAAATTTAATGTTTGGGTTTTTTTTTTTATCCAGGATGTGAAAGGTTGTCGATTCTTTACTTGATCTCTGGGACTTAGCTTGTATTATTGGCTTGTGTTATGTTGTGTGAAAAGTATGTGTAGTATTTTTAAATATTAGAATCACAGTCAACTCAGTGAAATACTCACGCTAGACTTAGACTGATTCATGTCTCCCAAATCTCACTCAGTACATGATATATACTCATTGAAAGGAATGGCAGCAAGAAAATTTGACACTATTGGCACCACTGCATTCCCTTTTTATTTTTGTTTTTCAGGTCTGACTTAATGGCTATATCAAATTTCCACAAGCAAAGTGTGATCATTTCCACTGGAGTACACATACAGAAAGGCCTCCTGAAGTTATGCTTCTAGCTCAGAACTATGTTCTAGTATGAAGGCTATGTTCTAGTCCCCAGCTTCTTAAAGAGCATTTCCTATTGGTTTTGTCAAAAATATCCCGAACTTAATGCATCCAAAATCAAACTCATAATCCACCCACTTGTACTTCTTGTCTCCCCTACCTCTCCAAAGTAAGTTATCATCACCTATTCCCTAGAGCAATACACTAGCTGCCTAACTGGTCTACCTGCATCCATTCACGCCCCCTGCAATTGATCATCTGCACTAAAGCTGAAGTAGTATTTTCAAAATACAAATACGATCATGTGCCACACATGTATTATATTTGTATCACACATGCACGATTGTCATTGTCTTCAGATCCTTGCATACTCTGATCCTTGTTGGGCTTTCTGACTCCTTTCCACAACATGATTCCGTTCCGGCTCTCTGCTCCAGTCCCATTGAGCATCTTCAAGTCCCTCTCACTGACCATTTTTCCCTCCCACTATTGACATCCTGTTTTCTCTGCCTTGGATACTTCTATTGCCTTATTTGCCTGTTTACCATCTTACTCTTTCCTCAGTTCTCAGGCCAATCGTCATTCCCTCCATACCCCTAACTTGGACGTATCTCCTCATAATTGACTCCCATATAATACTTTTATAGCATTTAAATGTTAGTTGGAAATTACTCATAGAAACAGAGTCACTGTGAGTATTACTGGGTAATGGAATTTAGAATAAGAATTAGACTTTACAAAAATTGTAGGAGGAGCAGAGGAGGTGAAGACCTGGAAGTGGGTAACTGGAGGATCAGAACAGAGTCATAAACAAGTTCTCCTCAAGCCCAGGCCTAAGTGAGAAAGTCCGAGCTCCCCAGCTATTCCAAGAAAGTAAGTTAACCTGCCCCAAGTGAGACTGCAAGGGGAGCTCGTGGTGAGGTCTGCGGCTGTTGCTTCCCTGTAGTTTCCACATCTGTGGGCTCATAACCCAGACAGAAAGGGGTTCTAGGTAAAGTAATTTCCAGCTTAATCACAGTAAGTCACCAATAGAGCAATCCAGCACAACTTAATGACAGGTCGAAATTTCATTTTATTTGGTAGATTGTATATGTTTAATGTTTCTTCTACTCAATAAAAAGACAAGGATTATTTGTTCATTATTTCAACAAATATTTACTGAATACCTTCTGTGAGCCAAGCACTTTTCTAGGCACTGAGTGCACAGCAATGAAGAAAACATAAAATTTTCCACTCTCACTTCAGTGGGTGGGATTGGGCAATACACAAAGTAACAAAATAATGTGTATATCACATATACCTAAATACACGTATGGTGTTTTTAATGTGATAAAGAACAAGAAGAAGAAAGCAGAAATCAAGAATGGGGAATACTGGTATAAAAGTTGAAAGTTAGGCCACCCAGATTCATTCAATTACCCCCAAATATCTCCTAATTGTTCAATATTTAAGCCTCATTTTCTGCCAATCCAGGAAATTCTGCAAGCTAATATATTGGTTAAATTACTCTATGCTTAAACTAGCTAGGATGGATTCTGTTTTCTACGCTAAGAAGCCTGATTTATACGGTCATTTATAACAGAAAAGGTTGCAGGCAACAAGGCCTCGAAGAAACGGAAATCTGGAATCAGTTACCTAAACTGGTAGGGCTCTGAAGCTAGCAAATAGCTGTTTAGTCTCAGAGGATGAGATATTGGGTTCGATGGCACACAATGACAAAAGCAACTCCTTAAATTATTCCCCGCATTAGGAGCCTAGTGAAGCCAAGACTTTAAGGACTGAGGATTAGTTCCTGTAGACCTTAATGAATAGCATAGGAAGTACAGGGGCTGAGCAGGGAGAAGGAAGGAGGGAAGGAAGGAAGGAAGGAAGGAAGGAAGGAAGGAAGGAAGGAAGGAAGGAAATGATACAATATAAATTTTAAATTCTCAGTCAAAACATAGCTTTAACAAAAACCTAGCCTAAATGTGCATCACACATCCTGGCATCAGCTAAAATCAAACTCACATTCTGATTCCACACGTATATGCCAAATATTTCATG